>PVKC010003949.1:0-37197 GCA_004027635.1 Crocidura indochinensis
GAATCTACTTTACTACCTTCTGATATGCTCTTCCCATCACATCAGCCTTAACAGTCACCTCTCATTGAACAATTATAAAGTAAATTTAGTTATTTACAGTTTCAAAGTCAAGATCCTTAAATTGACCACAATTGTGAACCTTTTGCAGACTGTCAATTATCATTTCTTTTTCTACCTTTCATTACATTGAAAGATGAAAACAGTCATCTTTCACACCAAAATGTCTTTGATTTTCACATTGCTTTAAAGAACCTACCAAAATGTTGCTGTGAGCACTCATTTCTCCTAATATATTTAAATGGTAGTACACAGAACCTTATTACAAATTGCCTTAGGCAGTGGTCCTAAAACTACGGTCTGCGGGCCACATATTGTATTTGTTCCCGTTTTGTTTCCTCACATCAAAATAAGCTGTATGCAGTGTGCATAGGAATTTGTTCATAATTTTTGTCTTTACTATTGTCTGGTCCTCCAATGGTGTGAGGGACAGTGAACTGGGACCCTATTTAAAAAGTTTGAGGACCCCTGCTTAAAGTATGTTATAATTGAACAATAGACTTTTTGCCACTTATTATGTGCTTGTTTAAGTTTTCTAACAATTATAGCTATTTGATGAAAGCATCATGAGTGAAAAAAAAGGCATTTCAAAGTCTTAAATTTGAAACTATTAGGGAAATATTCTAAAGTTCTTGCCAACTGTTTTTATGATGAAAATGAAAATGATCATATCTGAGTATGAAAATATAATGCTTTTAAAAAACAATTCAAGATCTACAAATTAACTTCCATGAGGAAGGTTGATGAGGGCCAAGAATGACAGTACAGTAGTCTTTAAAGTTGCCTTGCATAACCCAGATACAATCCTTGGTATCACACGTGACAAAAGCCCTGCCAGAAGTGATCACTGAGCATAGATATACAAGTAAGCCCTGAGCACTGCTTGGACAGACCCAAACCAAAACACAAAAGTTGATGAGGAACTCAGAAATAATATTATCTATCTTTTACAAAGTTTTCTAAATAAGCAAAAGGAATTTATCACTACTAAGCTGTCCTTACAAGTGATAGAGACTTCTGTAAACTGAAAGACAAATATGAAGGGAAGAAAATGCCATTAATAAGAAAATATGCCAAATAAAAGAAAAAATCACTGAAATATGTGATGCAAAATTAAATTAAAGAATTAAGAAGGCTTTTTAAGTTAAAGTAAGTAATGTTATAATAATTAATTAAGGAATATGTAAATTGAGACATCAAAGGCATAAAGCATGGAAGGGAAGCAAATGTGTAAAGTTTTGAAATGCATTCAAAGTTAAGGCATTATCCATTTCAAACAGAATTTATGCACATGGAACTTTCTAAGCAACTTGAAGATAGTACAACTTGATCTCACATATGAAATGAAAGAAAAGTAAATTCATAGAAGCAGAATAATTTAGTAGTTGCCCAAGGTATAGTTTAGGTAGTCAAGAAATGCAAGTTTTCAACTATAGCATAAATAATTCCTAGGACAGAATAGAAATCACCTTTATTAATAATGTACAAAACTGAAAGTCTCTAAAATTATTTTAGAAATTCTCATACAAAATGTAATTATATTTTGATTAATAACAATTAAATTAAGCTAGACACAGAAGGGACCACTATACTAGCAGCCCAGAGGGCAAAGCATGGGCGATATGGAATGCATACTGGGAATAGGGGGTGAAGGGAGGACAACATTGGTGGTGGGAATGCCCCTGATTCAATGTCACTATGTACCTGAAATACTACTGTGAATTAGTAATTCACTTTGGTCAAAATAAAAATTATTAAAAAATACAAAGAAAAAAATTAAATCATTGTGATAATCATGTGTAATATGTATATATCAAATGATTAGTTTTACACCTTGAAATCAAACAATTGTAATTTATAAAATCAGAAGGAAAAAAATCATCAAATGAGATCACATATGTAATTAAATTTTTAAGCTAAAAATATGTCACAGAAATAAAAATGAAGTATTTTTCTGTAAGTAATAAATACTCTTATCTTACTTCTGAGTTCTATCACTTTTTGAAGGAAATATTTATTCATTAGATGATGAATATTCACTCTCTCCCAGCTGTTAAATGGCCAACTTCTCAACCAATAAATACAATTAAGATAGAGACTACTAGTGAAGAATTTAATATTACAATTAAAAACTGTAAAGAAGTTGATCTGTTGTATACCTAATCATTCAAATAACTGTTATGGAATGGGTTATTAATTGGATGTGAATGATAAGTTGTTCATAGAAGTGAGCATATTGCAAGTATTACAATACTGAAAATACAAGATCATTAATTTACATACTGTGTTAACAAATATTTTTATTTATTTCTTTTTTAAACTAAGAGCCTCTGCATTTCAAGGGTCAGCTGGAAGAAAATAAAGAGTATAGTCATATATTCTCAAGATTTCTCTAGGGAAATGATTAAATAAACATTAAAGATATTTGATTTAAAGTCCTGAACCTACCATGATTTTGATCTGTGAACTTCCAAAACACAATATTCTGAACGAGCTTTCTAATATATTAAGAGAAAAGACAGTTTGACTAAAGAAAAATAGGCCACTTATATTTGTTTTATCTATACTATTTGCTGCAAGGAGTTATATATATATGTGCATAAAATTATAATTTTAAAATTATATATGTAAATAATTGGTTGCTTGTGCCCAAAATAACACTGTTTTTTAAAGACAACTTAATCCTTAATCTTCTCACACTCCTTTTTGAAAAGAATTTAGCTTAGTCATTAATCTTCAGGAATAAAAATACTCCTTTTCCTTGAGTCCTATTAAAGAGTCAAGGAAATATTCTGATTGTTCTTGATTCACTACTCTGAGAAATCAGGACACAACCTGATTGTAGCAAGTATAATGAGGTCTAGTATTTTGAATTTAGAACATTCTAAATGTTACCTTCTATAGTATGATTCATCCACTAAAGTAAAAGTAAAAAATGGGTTGAAATGCACTGTGAGGTGAAGATAAAGAGAAAAAGAGAGGTATAGAGTTGTTTCAGAATCTGTACACAATCATGAAAAGGAATAAATATATTGAAGTTAGGATCTAGTCAGTTTCTCTTAGTGTGTGTGTGTGTGTGTGTGTGTGTGTGTGTGTGTGTGTGTGTGTGTGTGCACTTTGCTTTGTTTGTTTGGGGTCCATACTTAGCAGCACTCAAGGACTACTCCTAGCTTTGCACTCAGGAAATACTCCTGGCAGGGTCAGAGGTTAGGATAGCAGGTTGGCCTTATGCAGGACAACTGCCCTACTCACTGCGCTCTCTTTAGCTCTTATGTTTTCCCCTAATTTGTTTGGCAAATATAACAAAAAGAACACTACTTACGATTATACTTTACCCAATAATCCCAAGTTATTATTTTATGTAGATAATTAACTGTGTTTGAAATCTGCAAATCATTTCTGATATACCAATTTAAAAATCAACAATCATTGAAAATATATATTAGAGGTTTTATTAGGTATTTTATTTTTCCCCTGTTTAATGATTTCATGTTTTTTTAATTTAATTTTATGAGGTTAAAATCCAGTGACTGGTTTTGTCATCATTTCTATTTTATTTTCTACACATTTTAAAAATTGCGATAACATTGATTTTACAGTGTGATATACATATTGTATAGTGAATTTTTAAATCATTTTACATAGCAGTTATAAAATTATTCTTTCTTAAGTTTCAGGCATACAATCTTCAATATAACATTACCCAATCCATTCAAAAGAGTCCATTTCCATCCAACAATGTCCCCCGTTGCCCTCCCACCTACCAGCCTGCCTCTATAACAGGCACTTTCTTTTCCACTACAGTCGTAGTGTTCCTTTGAATGACTTATCAGTCCCCTACTGTACTGACTCCAGTGGTAAGTTTCCTACTAAAGAGAAGTTCTCCTACTCTAAATTTCCATTGCCTCTGGGACTTATTACCCTACAAAGTTTTTTATATCCTAAATATGAGATTGATCTCTGTCCCTCACTCTCCCTCTGACTAATTCATTTAACATAACTTGGATTTCCTTAGCAGATAGAGTTCTTTCAGAGAGATTAACCTCTGTACTTATATAAAGATAATGTTTAACAAAAGTTTCATGGTTTTCATTTCCTATATTTTTTTTATTTCTCCATTATAGATAATGGTGAGTGAACATATTCCAAAATTGTAAAAGGAATATAATTGCTAGACTTTTGACACAGAAAGCTTTTACCCATCCATGTTCCAAAGAGTTCTATAGGATAACACTAAGCTGTCAATAGCTATATAATTCCAGTTAGTTCTTGCTCTCTATAAAGCTGAGGAAGAGGGAGATTTTTTTCTTTAGCTGTGTAAGGCACCAAATTAACATAAGACAACTAGCAGGAGAAAATACTTGATTTAGTTAGTATGTATAGGAAAACTCCATCAACAATGAGGAAAATAGGGATTTTATATCCTGATCTAAAAGTGTGTTACATGCCTTAGGCTTCAAGGAAGAGATTCCACCCTCCCCTTTAATTAGGAATGAGTGACTCATGTTAACCAAAATACTCTGTTTTTCTATTGCCATAAAATAGATTGATTTGATAGAAATTCTATTTCTGATAAAATCTTAATTCTTGGAATTTTTCAATCTCCCAGGGAGAAGCCAGGAGGGTTTCCATCGATTTAGCTTGAAATAATCTGGATACTAAAGTGAAACATTTGGGGCCCAGGAGATAGCATGTAGGTAAGGCGTTTGCCTTGCATGCAAAAGGTCATCGGTTTGAATCCTGGTGCCCCATATGGTCCCCCGTGCCTGCCA
Source organism: Crocidura indochinensis (assembly GCA_004027635.1). Lineage (NCBI taxonomy): Eukaryota > Metazoa > Chordata > Mammalia > Eulipotyphla > Soricidae > Crocidura > Crocidura indochinensis. The sequence goes on from PVKC010003949.1 coordinate 4,830, forward strand.
GGAGCAATTTCTGAGCATGGAGCCAGGAGTAACCCCTGAACACTGCCGGCTGTGACCCAAAAACCACAAAAAAATTAAAAAATAATGAATAAATAAAGTGAAATATTTTAGGGAAACCTGTTCTGAACTGCTTGAGAAGAGCTATTCTTCACTAGTATGTTTAATATTCAAGGAATCTCTAATTCTGGATTTTTAATGTACTGTGCTATGGGCATATGCTCACCATCTTCTTATCAAATGATATAAAGAATTGAGCAGGGCAGTACAGATGGCAAAGTAACAGCTAACACAAATTTGGTTGGTTGGATATGTACAATCTTAATGATTTCTGAAAACATTTGGTGAATCAAGCATTCACTGTGAATCACAGAAATATAAAGCATGGGTCCTCAGATCCTGAATTCCTACCACTTCTTTACACTGCAAGTTAATATTTTTGCTTACCTGTTAAGCAATCACAAATGTTCACCTAGGTACACTTTAGTAATAGAAGACGCTGAACAAAAATAAAAGAATATTGCATAAAAAGTATCCCACTAAATGCTAGCAGGCACTGTGAATGCAACTTTATTCAGGCAATGATTCTTAATAACATTTTATATTGAAGGATAAAACTATATGAGACAAATTCTTATCTCTAAATCTTACAGTTTAGCCTGAGATATTAGTTCTGAACACAAATAAATTATAAAGGGCATATGTGATAATGACTCATGAGTGACACCGAGAACAGTTCAAAATTGAAAAGAAAGTACAGAAAAGTTTATTTAGCTCGAGTGTTTGTGGAAGACTATGGAAAATATTTCTTTGCGCTGGATTCGTAGAGACTGAAAAAATGCTGCATATGCTATTCATTATTTTCTTTTGTTAAAATACTTAAAGTGGCTTACTTTTAGATTCATATCCTGCTTTCTCCTATCTGAGGTCTTCTGTATATGCTAGAGACAGCCACCCACTTTTTAGTAATCACTGTAAATTATTGCTCAAGAATAATATGACTCCCAAACTAAACTTGATCATCCTACTACCATAGAAAGCAACTTTACCCCCCATTTAAACTCAGAACACTAGGCATTGTTTATCATTGTCCATTTATTTGGGTAAGTTTAAAAAACTGTGTCTGTTATAGGCTGCCATGAAGTTCCATGAAGAAGTAACCCTTTCCTAAACAGATATATTACCCATTCTTTTTGTTGTTGTTGTTGTTTTGTTTTTGGTTTGGTGCCCCACCCAGTAAAGCTTAGGGGTTACTCCTGGCTGTGTGTTCAGAAATCACTCCTGGCTTTGGGAACCATATAAGGTGCCAGGGGTCAAACCAAAGTCTGTCCTGGGTCAGCCATGTGCAAAGCAAATGTCCTGTCATTGAACTATAGTTCTTGCCCCCACATTACCCATTCTTAAGAGCTAACTCAAAGCATACATAGAAGGCACAGAATTTTGTCTGGGCCAGAGACAAAGTGATTGTTAGAATGAGTTTAATTATTCAAATAGAAACAATGAAGCTTGAATAGGAACAGTTTTATACCAAAGTAAAAATCATTAAAAGAAAGGGGATAGAGAGCACTCAAACAAAAAGGGTATTTGGGTGGGTTTATATTTTGAATGTAAAACTTGTCCTTTGACAATAGTTTTCTGAATCCCATCAGTTAGAATGTCCACTCTTTTCAGTTTTTCTTCTGTTCCTAGAATCACTAATGTTTACTTTGTAACACATTAAGTTGTATGAGGGCAGAAAAAATCATGTATGCTTACATTCATACATTTTTAAGTACAATATCTAGAGGAGATTCTTTTATTTTATTGATTAATTAATTGATTGGTTGGTTAGTTTCTGGGCCACATCCAGTGGCACTCCTGGCCTGGCACACAGAAAGCACCTCTATTCAGCTGGGGTATCATATGGGATGCCAGAAATCAAATCCGGTCCTTCCTTGGTTGGTCACATGCAAGTAAAAAGCCCTTCTGCTGTGCTCTCTCTCCAGAACCTACAGTACACTTTTAAATAATGTTTTTAGAATTGATTTTGTTCACTAGAATATGAGCATTTCTGAGAAGGCTATGAAGTGGTAAAATTGATGTCAACAGATTTACAAAAGTGATTGAAATGATAAAGATTCCTAACATTTCTTAAGATACTGTCTTTCAGCTTTGGGTACATTCACTATTTCCTAAGGGGGAGCCTGTGTTGTAACAAATTATGCCTCCTTTTTCTGTCAGTACATGATTTGGGGATCCTCTGAAAGGAAAGTAACAGGCAAGAGAAAGGGGAAAAAAACCTTATTCCATCCTACTTTCTCAAGCTTTTTCAGGGCATTGTCCCTGCAACAATAACAGCAATTCCACCTTCCACTGTGTGTCTATACTTCAAACCAACAACACCTGTAGCTAAGATGCTAAGATGCCATGTCTTGCTCCTGCCTCTAAATTCCTGGGTATCCAAAACCAACAGGACCCAATTTTAAGAAGCTGAGGTTCCGAAATCAAAGTTTAACTTTGCCAGACTACACTTTGAATTTCTGGATTCAAATCGCCAGATTTCCTCTTGAATTTATTATTTTAAATGCATGGCTACTTTTGAAAAAGCACTAGCTTTGGGTTACTCCAGTGTACCCTTTCTAGACTTCTATACCACCTGTGTGAACAAATCCTACTTTTATCATCTCTCTTAAAACATGCCTGATACTTTTATCATCTCTCTTAAAACATGCCTGATATTCTTTTTATCTTCATTATTTTGGGTACACTTATTAGTGCTCAGGCTAACTTCTCCTTCTGTGCCCTGGCTGACTCAGGGGATGCTATGGGGTTTCGGGGATCAAACCTGAGTCAGCCACATGCAAGGCAATCACCCTACTCACTGTGTTAAAACACTCTGGCCCCTGTTCTTGTTTCTACAAGATGCTGATCTAATATTGATGGTTGAGAATATAGTTACAAGGCTAATTTAATCGTTGAGGAATAAAGTACTAAGGTTATGTGCATAATAGACAACAGTAAGCATGAAAACACATCAGTTAATGGTGGAACAACATACCAATTTTGTATGAAGTACAAAATTAAGTCATCACAACATTTCAGTGGTAGAGAAGTTTAGCTGCACAGGATTGCCACATAGTACAGGGTTACTAGAAGCTATAAATTGCTTTTGTCAAAGTTGAGGAGAATTATTTAAACATATTAGTACACAAACTCTTATCTAACTTCCCTTTCACAAGTGACTCATCAAAATATCAGGCAGTGTGTGAAAGTAAAGTAACGAAGCTAAAAAAATGGTAGAGTACAAAAAGATTCACTTTGATGAAATATGTAGAGAAGTTTGACCATAAATATTTAGCAAGCTCAAGATGCTGAATTCTGTTATTAATATTTTTCTATTTTTGCATGAATATTAAATTTTTTATTTTAAAAGGAAATAAACTAACAGGTCTGCTGATTTAATATAATCTACCACTTTACTAAATTGCCAGATGCTTGAATTTTAGTAACTAAAAGTCTACTGTAATAAAATACAGTAACATACATTTTTCTATTTGAATAACTTCTTTCCTTTGGATTGCATTAATAATACAAAGAAAATTAAAGTTCCCAAAATTATGCAGAACACCTCAAAAGTATTGAAAAATTCTATAAAAGATAGGCATATGTAAATAAGAAAAAATATATTTCAACCTTTCATGTTTTATGTTCCCAATTTGCAATATTTAAACAAAAAGTAAGGAAACCTAGAAACCAGGAGATTAAAATTAAATGTGAGCTGAGAAAAATGTCAGATGTATGTAAAAGATTCATTATCAGCCTATCAAAAAGATAATCACAAGATAGCTCCTTATGTTTTTCTGATTTTTAATCTTATAAGAATGTCAGGATAGTGACAGAGAGTCTCTCTGTCTCTGTCTCTGTCTCTCTCTCTCTCTCACACACACACACACATACACACTGGGAAACAGTTAGTAGTACAACCTCTGTCATAGGTAACCTTGAGATTAAATCCTTTTTGCAAAAATGTGGGCAGTTAAATTAACTGCTACACCATCATATTCTTTTTCTACAGAGTTATGGTAATAAAATATTCCATACTGAGAAGCCAAGCACATTTATCTGAAATTTGGTAAGCATAAATAAATATCAACTTTCATTAAAAATTAAGTATAAATACATATATATGAATTATGGAACATTCTTAAAATATATTATCACACTAACAACATTAGCAATCTTAAAAGCTTTACAGAAACTTCAAGATTGCGGTTAATTTACACAAAATAAATTACTACTCTGAAACAAAGAGAAAATATTTTTCTATTTCTCAACGTGAAATATGGGTGAAAGCAGAAAAGGGAGAAAATGCCATGTCTCCCAATTCTATTTTATCTCTTTAAATCAGTGTTTTTGTATAGAGAAAGTGGTGACACTACCAATGACCTAAGAAGATTTTGGAGAGATGCAATAAATAACATTTAGCAATGCTTACAAATTAACTTTGTCTGCTATAAGCTCTGTGAACAGTTTTCATAGTTTCTGTTGCCTTTTTTTTTTGTTGTCAATGATATTAGATGCTATGAAATCTCCCCTCTCCAGAGAAGTCACTCTTTACCATGGTCAATCTTTACCATGCATTTTGTGCAGAGAGTAAAGCACCCTTATTTCCTAAACTCACAAACTGCAGACACTTCAAATATGAAATAAGAGGGGAAAACTCAGTTAGAAACTTTCTCTTAAACCTTTTTCTAGTCACCTGTTTCTGAAAACTCTTATTGAAACCAATGGAAAAGTGCACTTGGTGAAAATCAGAAAATGACTTGAAGACAGTTAAGTCAATATTCTCTGTCCTTGCTCTGCCACTTACTTGACATTTTTGAGAGCTCCAAGTTGCTTCTAAACAGGAGCAACCAAGACCTCATAGGGTAATAGTGTGTTTTGTGCAGGGATCTACATAGGATAATATACATTATAGTTTAAACAGAATCTCTCTGGTCAGAGGTGTGGCTTAATTGGCTGGATCAAATGCTTTGTTATGCAGAAGGCCTAGGAACTTCTAGAAACAACCCTCTAACACTAAGCAGAATAATGATATATCTTTCAAAATTTTTACTCCCAGGAAAATTTTGATTTGGACCTGAAGCCCAATCCCCACTAGCACTGCCTTTGTGATCCAATATTTCTTGCTTCCACAAAGACTTGAATAGCACCATTCCTTCCATATCTAGCACTAGACTACAGAATAATTGGTCAAGCACTGACGAAAATGGTTTCAGACCCCCAGAGCCTTTCTTGAAAGCCTCCCAAATTGTAAAGCAAAGAAAAGGGAGGTGATATATGGACCATTTGTCACATATCAGAGGTTATTTTTGGTAGAAATAACTTACAGCTCCACATAGGAATACGATCATAGTAAACAATGTCCCCACACAGTGATTGATTTGATAGCCATGAACTGTCATAGAGATAAGTGGTATTTAAATTTTAAAATTTAAATAAATAGTAGGCCTGTACAGAATGCACTCCATTATCTAAAGGAACCTACAGAAAATATGGTGGTAAAGACCTAAAGTTTGGGAGGCCAGAGAGATAGTATAGCAGGTCAGGCACTTCCCTTGCACATGACCAACCATGGTTTTATTCTTGTCATCCCATCTGGCATCCCATCCTGACATGCCAGGAGCGATTTCTGAGTGCAGAGCCCTTATCACCATTGGGTGTGATCCTTTAAAAGGATCTTCCATTGGAAGTCCTTTAGTTAATACTATGATGAATTATATTTCTTCCTAAATTCTAAGACAGAAAATAATAATCTTATAGTATTTTGCTTTTCTTAAAGAAAACACATTTTTTTCAATGTTCTTGGCACTCCATATAGTAAACACACTGATTTAATCTAATTAGGTTTCAACTCACAGTTCTATGACAACCATCCTTTAAGGTCTATTAAATAGCATTCTTCCCTTGTTGGCTAATGTTCCTGCCCAGTGAAAGTTCAAAAGTCATATTTTGAAAGCAATTTTACCAAACATTGACAATGCAGTCTTAGGTGAAATATTCAATGTCTCTAAGTTTAAGTTTTCTTATTTTGAATATGAGGTTAATAACCGTGTTGATTTTATAAATTTATTATAGGTAGTTAATAAGGTCATGTTTTTTGGAACATGCAAAATAAACATGTTAGAAAAGAACCTGATCATCGGGAATTTTATGTGTTTATTAAATAAATAAAAGAAATGCATTATAATGTTTTCATAACTGTTTTTATCCTCTCTCTAGAGTAGAAATTTTTCCCAGATAAGAATGTCTTCAGATATTTATGTTTAGCCAAACTACTTTTTGGTAGCAGTTATAAATGTCTGTTGAACATAGAAATATTCCTTGACTTTCAACAGCAATTAATTATCAACAAACAAGTATTAATCTGAGATAAACAGTGAGATATTTTTATAAATCTGTTTTTTTCTCACTTATTCCTAGAATAATATATATAGAGATATTACCTCTCCTGTGTGTTCTGGAGACCATATAAAGTACTAGAGTTCAAATGCAGATATGCAGAGTATAATGAAAGCCTTACTCTCACTGCTCTCTCCTGCTGGCTCTAAAATATGAATTTTTAGGTTTCAATGATTTTATTGATGTTTGGAATATGTAGTGAACACCAAAATAAATGTATCAAAAGTAAAATAGAGTAAATTAATTTGAGGTATCTGAAAGTATTGAAACTGTTTTTAACATTTTACTTGAAATAATGTTTCTACAATATCATTCACACCACAAAAGCTTATCAATGGGTTCTTCTTTGAAATTCAAAATGTTTTTTTTAGCTTTCTTGGACAATTGGCATATGTTTACCATCAAGGTCTATTTTAATTAATTGACCATTTAATCATCAGGCTCAAATTATTGCCAATAATGCTCTGTAGTAATTGCAGCATTTATTTCAAATGCAGCATAGGGCAGGTACAAAAAAGAATTTATAAGAAAGATGGAGTAATGACATAGCTATCACTGTGGTTCCCAACTGTCTGAACAAAGCTGAGTGTAGAAGCCTTTCAGAGGTCAGAGCACTGAAAACTATACTAATTGGGAACATGTCTCAGAAGAGGCTGATGGATGGGAAGGGTTCCTACAAATGACACATGGGAGGAGAAGGCAAGCTACTCACTTATTTTGCCACCTCACCCTCATGGCACCTTGCATATACTTATGACAGTCAACAGAATTTAACTCCTCTTGCTGGAAAAGTCAGAATTAAGGCAGTCAAATACACAATGGTCAACCAGAAGAGAGCTCCCAGTTGGAACCTGTAACTTTTAAAACAAGACTACTTGAGGCCAGAAAGATAATACAGCTATGAAGTCTTTTGTTTCTTGCATACAGTCAACTAGAATTTGATCTTTAGCATGACAAATTATCAGAATCTCACTAGGACTGATTCCTGAGCACAAGCTAGTAGTTATTCTTGAACACAGCTGGGTATGGTCCCGAAACAAAAAAAAATCATTCTTATGGGAAAATGAACCCCACCTTCATCTTTCAGGGCTTGCTACACATCTGTAGACTGTTATCCAACTTGTCTTGTATATAGTGTCACCCTTCAGCTGCTTCCCTGACCTAACTGGGACCTATTCCCAGTTCTCTGGTTTATTTCAGTATGATTTGTATGAATTTCTCTGATCTGTTTAACTTAAATACCAGTTTCCACATAAAATATGAAGCAAATTGCTGCATATTTTGAAGTGTCTTATTCAAGACTTTTAAAATACACAGGTTTCATGTGCGCATTCCAACCTTCACAAATGATTAGTTAAGTTATATTAAACAGATATAAAAGAAGGTGTCTTTCTTTCAGACTTTTTCCTTCTAAATCCCTAAACATTTCATTACTATTTCATCTCTCCTGAGCCTAGCCAGAAACTTGGACTAATTCAACTCCCCAACATACCAAGCTATTAAAAACCTTTCAGCCGAAATTAAGAAAAGGTCACTGAAATGAACTCAACACAGGCTTAAGAAGAGTACAGATATGTCTTTGACTTAGATCTAGCACAGGAATGGTGATGAATTTTGACAGCCAGTTTCTTTCACTAATCTGTCACTGGACTGTTTCAGACATGAATGTCTCTTGTCAAATTTCCTAATATCTGTTCAGTTTTCTGTCACCAAAACATGAACACTTGTGAGAATAACTAGAGCTTATCTCAAAAACAAAAAGTCAACAATTCCATAGAAAGATATGGCACCTCCCATTGGTATTGAAAGAAAATAAAATTGGAACCTCAACACTCCCAAGGTTTATACACTAAAACACAGTCAGAGGCACTATTTTCAGGTTGCAGCTAAATGAGTCTTATTTGGATTAGAACCCTCTGAAAGAAACCAACACATCAAGAATGGACTTGTTAACAGGGAGGAGACAGCTGGAAAAAATTATCTAGGAAGGGCAGTCCTGCTACCTAATTTCCAGAATAAATGGAAGTTCAATGTTTAATTGAACATGGAATGAATAGAAATTTGTTTTAAAAGAAGAAGGTACTTTTCCCAGGGTCCACAGAAACTGTAATAGCAAATGACCACTTGGAGACTTGTGTTTAACTGTGGTTTTTAAATATAGTCTTCTAAATTTGTATTTGTTTTAAAAAATAACCAATACTCAAATGAAGCAAGACCCACCAGTCTTTTACTATATTTTAATATACTGTGGCTAAGGGAAACATGTAGGGTATATAACATTTAAATAACACACTCTTCCCCCTGAAGAAAGAGGCAGGTTGAAGTAACAAAAATATTGATGGAAGGACTTAATTACTTCGATGGAGGTGAAGGTGCATTCATTTTGTATAGCAAACTATAAATATTAATGCTATTGTAATCAGTTTATCTTAACTATAATAAAAGTATAAATAGAACCTTAGCAGCTTGGGGAAATGTTTTTACAAAGAAAAAGAGAGACCAAATAATAATGTTTACTTATTCATTGATAAGAATGAGAGGACATATTGTTCCAAGACTTTAATAAACCCTGAATTTATGATACCCACTATTACATACTCTAATAGTGGTGTCAAATATACTAATTATTACTAATTAACAAGTAGTGGTAAGGGAAATTCACGAGAATTAGCATTTATAAAATGGTAATCAAAAAAAAAAGAAAGGCTTTATAGATATACAGTTATGCTGGTTGTGCTTATGGCTAGCTCACTCACCAACATACAATTAAAGTGTATCTCAACAAAATGATAACTTGCCTCAGATCATGATTATCATGGTAATTTTCAAGTAGACAAAAAAGTGACATGTAATTTCATGAATACAAAATCTTACTCTATTTCTAGGAAGGTAATCGAGGCAGCTGTGATATGTTTTTATCAACTTTTGCAGGAAAGAAATTTCTTTTGAGAGTTTAAATTCTTATACCCCTTCCTTATAATACCAGATGGTATGTGTAGGCGGTGGAAATGTTAGGTTGAACAGAAAGATAGTACCTAAAGAGGAATGAATAGTACCAGGAAATGTATGACTCAGAGCATTCTGATTTTCTTGAAGTCTTTTGTTCATTTTCATTGAGGTTTGCCACAAAATTCATTGTTGACTTTAATTCTATTTTCATGTAAGATACCTTTTATCAAGTTCCTATTATTGAAGACTACTTATATCACACAATTCAGGGGATACCAAAAAGCAGACAACGTTCTTTGAAAGTCCAGAAACATTAAATGTGCAGAAAACAACGCATATCTCTGAAACTATGAGATTTCAAACCAATCTAGGACATCAGGCCTATGTGATAGCATTGATGTGAGAAGTCTACAAAATTTATGTCTTGATATTGTTCAAATTTGAGAGCAATAAATGTAGCAAAAGTTGAAGATATATGCACGGGACTTTTAAAATGTCATTAAAAGGCATTTAAAGATAGAAAGTTCTTTTTGAAACAATGACCTATTTTAAAGAAAGGAATAAAAGACAAAGATAAAATGATCATATAGTAAGCATAAATAAAATATAAAATATGTGTGCATATACAAGCATATATGATGCATATATTTTATTGCCCTTTGTAAACTGAATTTCCAGATAAAAACTACCACCAGACAATTAAACTCATGTCAACCTTACAAACTTATATATATATCACAACAAACATCCATCCAATTTTGTAACAAGTCTACTCTGTGGAAGATATACCTAAGATTTCGTTACAACCTATCTTTAATGGCTCCATTCTCTCATGTCATAAAAACAAACATTTGTTATGTTTTGTTTTGTTTTGCTTTTTGGGGCCACACCTGTTTGATGCTCAGGCGTTACTCCTGGCTAAGCGCTCAGAAATCACCCCTGGCTTGGGGGAACCATATGGGACACGGGGGAATCGAAGCTTGGTCCTTCTTTGGCTAGTGCTTGCAAGGCAGACCCCTTACCTCTATTGCCACCTCTCCGCCCCCCCTTTGTTTAAACAAACATTTCTGATGTTTACCCATATTTTACATCAGTACTCCATCATAAACAATTTAACATTTTAAAATTCTATTCATCTATCCAAATTATTGCCTCAGTTATCCAAGATCAACCTTATCTAATGTTTCTGTTTTAAAGTCTTTGAATTCCTTCATTATCACTAAATTCCAGCTAGCTATCCAAATAAATTCACCCTTTGCCTCTATTCAGAGGAGAAAAGAAAAAAACGTGGCAGCATTGACAGCGATTTTATTATCAACTAATGATCATAGGCACATTTTTATATGTGTGCATATATACTATATATTACGTATAATATATAATATTAGTGTTAATATATATAATTATATAGCATATTATATACAATATAATAATAAAAATAATATATTATAATATAAAATTATTAATATATAATACATAAAATTATATATTATATATTATATATTATATGTGTATATATATATACTTTATATAATACTAGGTTTATTTAAATTTCTCAGCACTTCTAAAAAGAAGAAAACTATGGTATAGAGCTGGAAGAACTCCCACTAGATTTATGTCATGAGTAATTGGTGGATTTTGAATTTTCAATTAGGTCTGTCTCAAAAAGCTAACTCTTTTAATATCATCCCGCTAGTCACAATATTTAATACTTATGAAATAAGGTAATTACTTTGAAGTACTATCATGGAATATTGAAGTCAGTCAAATTTTGGCTCTACCATTTACAAGATATGTGGTTGTAGACATAATGCCAACTATTGTGAAAGATCACTTTTGTAAAGATAATGTAAACCTCACTTATGTAAGAATGAATACATAAGTAGATTGGTAAATGCACTGGTAGATTTCCTTCATATATGCTTTATTTTTGTATAAAATATTCTATATTTACATAATTAAGTTATATCAGTTTCAGGTGTAAAACATAATGATTCAATATTTGCTAAGCTAAAGACATAATCAGTTAACATCATCAGTTAACATAAGTCTAGTTAACATCCAAAATCTTGTCTAGCCAATTTTCTGTCTTGTGGTAAGAATGAAAACCTCTTCCCTCGGCAATGTTCAAATATGCAGCACAATATTTTTAGCTATAATTACCATATTACACTTTACAATTCTATAATATTTATTTTATAACTGAATTTTAAAGGGAACTTCTTAAAAAATGAATCACTAGTGAGAATTCCAACTTGATTTGTTTTCTTTATCGACTGGCGTGGTTTTTGGCTATATCTAGTGGTGGTGATAGAAAAAACTTTACCACATTGCATGACAAGTGGCATATTTCTAGTACTATTGATTCTACCAAGCACCATCCCCGAACCTTACCCCAGCAAAGTTGTCATTTCAACTTATTAAGGCTTGCAAGGGACAATGATGGAACTCATTGTTAAAGGGCAAGTCTTATATGTGTGAGGATCTGGTCATGCTGCCCAGCACTGGAACACACAGAAACACACGCACGAACACACAGAAACACACACCCAAACACAAAGTGTTTAGATTATGTTTTCATGAAATCCACAAAAACATGCATCTAGTTGAACAAAATAATACATTTCATATAATTATGATTATAATTACTAATAATACAATCATCAACATTTATGAAGATTTATTACAAGTACACACTTTTACAAAACGTGTATCTCCCTCTTCTTTTCTGCAACCTGCTTATATAAGATAATGAGGCTACACAGAATACATGTACAACATACTGTCTTTATGGTTACAGTACAATGTAGGCAAAGTTGTATGTTGATTGGTATACAGTTATATATTATAATTTTGTGAAGCAAATTATCTTTTAATGTTATTACTCAGGGAAAATTGCATGAGTTATATTACAATTGCTGCTTTGCTCTCATTTCTTACTAGCCCTTGACAAATGGCCAATATAAATTTCCGTTTTCTTCCAGAAGAAATTATCAAGAACTCTCAAGAGTAGATAATGATGAGCAGAAATTACATATTATAAAAACTACTAAATCCTATGTTCTTGACGAGGGTAGAGTTAGAGAACTAAATTAATAGTGAAGTTGATAATAATGGAATTTTAAAAGAGAAAGTGTGCTTTTAAAAATTACAACCTATGGGGCCGGGCGGTGGCGCTGGAGGTAAGGTGCCTGCCTTGCCTGCGCTAACCTAGGACGGACCGTGGTTCGATCCCCCGGTTCCCCATATGGTCCCCCGTGCCTGCCAGAAGCGACTTCTGAGCAAATAGCCAGGAGTAACCCCTGAGTGTTACCGGGTGTGGCCAAAAAAACAAAAAAAAAATTACAACTTAGATAGTTAAGGTTTTCTAACACTTTACTGTTTGAGCAGAGACCTATAAGCTCACCTTCAATAACTGGCATATTTTCTGCCTTCGAAAGACAAACTGGCTTCCAGAAGTTAGCATCTCTAAGGACATTTAATTTCCCTAAATATCTACCTTCCCAACATGTATTTGCTCTCCCTTCTAAAAATCTGCTAATTTCACAGCTTGCTGGGTAGAAGAAAAGCAGTCACTGAATCCCAAAATAATACTGTTGCCAGGGGATGAAACTGTTGCTTTTCTATGATTTTGGCCTCTCTGGTTGGTGGTTATGTTTCTCTTTTGATGGTGCCCAATAGAACCCAATGCTGTGACCATTTGGTGGCTTAGATAAATGTCATTTAAAAAAATGATAATCCTTTAAAGCTTGCCCTTCTGTATTTGTCCAAATTAAGAGTTGAATGTGAGAAATGGAAGAAAATACCAGAGGAAAGTTAAAGAGAAACATATTAAGAAAACATGAAAAGCAGAAGTAGCAACAGGAGTAGATGTCTAATCAATACCTAATAGCAAATGGATAATCAAAGAAGATACTGTAAAGCCAAATTTTAATCTGTTTTGATAACAATTGTACCCTAATATTTAGCACCATGCTTAAAAGAGTGCAAGATACAAATGCTCATTGGAGAAATAAATCAAAAGGGAACAGATGATATCAATAATTGAGGGTAAAATGAAACTTAGTGTAAACCATTATAAAGTATCAGAAGACTGCTAACCCACTGGGAAAAAAGCAGAGATTATGGAGTACTTTAGATGATAATAAACATATGTGCAAGTACATGCAAAAGTATTTACAAATTTTGATATTTTCAGGGTACATAAGTTTATAGATATATCTAAAATATTTTTTCATAAAAGTTAAAATTTTAAGCCTCTATCTATATATGAAATCTAGAGGCAAGAAGACATGAATAAATAGATATTAAAATATCATTTTTCTGGAACTAGAGAGAAAAGACATTGGGGTAAGTGCTAGCCTTATTAACAACGATTATGGGTTTATTCTCTGGTACCATATGTGGTCCCATAACTTCTCAATAGTTATTTTTCAGCATGGAGCTAGCAGTAAGCCCTGAGCACCATTCAATGTGGCTCTCTAAATTTCCCCTAAAATAATAAAAGAAGAAAGCTGTTTGTCAAAAAAATAATAACAAAAACATTTTGTCAATTTAGCACCATATAAGTAATCAGTCGAATCAGACAACAGTCAAATAACTTTTTTTCAAAGACATATAGATTGCCCACATGTACATGGAAAAATGTTAAAAATCACCTATTATTAGGAGAAGGTAAATTTAGTCCACAATGAATTATTATCTCATACCTGTGAAAATGCCTTTTATCAAAACATTAAAAATAAGCATAAGTAAATTAAAGAGTAAAAGCAAGTTTTGGAATCATTTTATTCACATATGAAATATATATATGTACATATATATAATGCAAACAAAATGGCAACCCTACAAAACTGACTGCAAGACTTAGAGAAAGATATGTTGGTTATTTCAGGAAATTAAATGGTTAGGATGACTAGGTAGAGGGCTTTTATGAATGACAGAATGGCACTAGTATATGGAGCTGTGTAGCCTCACCCCTGGGCACAGGTAACTTACTTGAGCCCTGCCCATTCCTGGGTGAGGCTTTGGGAACCGGATATTACATTTACTTTACCTGCAAACCCTGCCCATTTCCTGGGAGGTGTCTTACAAGGGTATTTAGGTCTGTGATCTCTGACTTTATGCCCCTTTTGCCTTTTGGATCTTTTGGATCCTGGCCAACATGTAGGTCAGAGGTGACATAGATGAAAGATGTAGGGCTATCTAAGATTAGCATGCTTAAATGGTAGGAGCCACATCTGATGGCTAGGGCTGAATAAAGATGTTATCTATCATGAAACCTGCCTGTGAGTGAGATTTCTACCTGCAGCTCTCATGAACCTCCAGACCCGTAGGTTAGTGGGGACTAGAGCCATGTGGCCTGGGATGGCGGATCAGGCCTTCATCTCCATCCAAGACCATCATAAGAGCTGATTTTCTTTAGAGATGAATAAAGTGGGTATTATCCACTTATAAAGATATAAAGTGATACCCCTGAAATACTGCAGTATTGAAAATCAATAATAAATCAATTTCAAAAAACTGAATAAAAGAAAAGTTGAAAACTTGTAGTATTAGCAACACATTAGGCTAAAAGACAATGCAGAAAAACAGGGTGTTACACATATTAGAATAAAATCTATTTTAAAAATAATACTTCCTACAGAACAGGAAAAATAGCAATATTGCCTTTCTAATCCTGAGGGGAATATTTTGGTTATGTGAATTACTATGTATAGAGGTAGTGGTTTTTGTTTATTTAAACAGCAAATCCATATCACTTCTCGAAGAAATAAAGTTTTTTTTTCTATTCTATGATCTTTAGTGAAACACACATGAGTCTTAAGCAAGGGAAGATTTAATGAATGTGGAGTGGGACTGAGAATAGCGCTAAAAAGTCCAGAAAATTATACAAGGGCCCCAAATAAAGCAAGTTAGAACTTGAGAGCTGTTAGCTCAAGAATTTTGAGGACTGAGTAAATGAGAGAGGTTGGGCACAAAGCTAGCTAAGATTTTAAATTAGGTTCATTTTTTCGCTCTGCTTCACAATACAGAAGATAATTTGAGACAAAATCTAATAACTGCCAGGTTGCAGTTTTGTCCTTTCCAGTTTCTCTCTAAAGAGTGACAGAATATAAAAATATCTACTAAAAGTTTTATATAAGATAGGACAATTGGGACATAAAACTCAGAGAATTATGAAAGAATATAAAGCTTATTGGCTTAAAAGCATCTAAAGGCACTTTTAAAACAATGTCACACTGACCTCAACTTTATGTTAACTAAGTGAGAGCAAGGGGTAGAACATCTCAATTTGATTCAATGCATAGATCCAAATATATCTGAGAAATTTTAAAATCCATCATAATAGTTATATATTAAGTCATTCATCCACAGAGAAATAACAGTCTTACTTTTCAGGATGTTGTCCATGTTTCTTCTTGGATTTATGTTTAAAAAATAAATTTATTTCATCTTTTTCAACAGGGAGAGGGTTCAATGATATTTATAGAGTCAATAATATTTATATACCAGAGAAGCCCTTTTCATTGGTCCAAATATGGTCACAAGACCAATTCTGGCCAATAAGATTTAAACCAGAAAATGATTTTGATTTTAGAAAAAGAAACTCTTCTACTGTACTCAATAAACTATGGCAATCCTTTGAACTAATAACTATGATACTATCTCGCTATCAAGAAGTGACAAATGACAATGGCAAGAGAGGGCATGGTGAGGGAAATCATGGTCATTCCAGAGGATGTAAGCTCATTTTTATATTAACTTATATGAGTCTGTAGCTCAAGTTGCAACTGAAGTAAACATTTTTTTGAGCTTTACAAGTGAACATCAATAAATCACTTTGACTTAAGTCCATCTTTGTTTCACCTTTCCCCAACAGAGATCTAACTGATAAAGGACCCTCTTGCAAAGAAGTGTGTAGCATTCACTAACTTGAATTCTAGATTTTGGAAGAATACAGACATTTTAGGGGTGGAGGATTTGGGGATAGTCTGGCCATAGCCAGTGATGCTCCTTCCATGCTGTATACCTTACTTGTACTCTCTAGCCTCCAAAACAATTTGAAGACAATTTAGGTTTGTTTTGTGAGTCCTATCCAAGTACATAGATGAGAAGTAAAATCACAATTAAAAGGGTAAATATGAAAGTTTGAAATTATATTATTCTATGGTTACACTATCTATATATGCACATAACACATGTGAAAGGCAAATTATTAAAAGTAGTTTCTAGATGATTCCTTAAAATAACTCTAGGGTGTAAAGCTAAAATATGAACATAGCCTAATTAACATTAAAATCAGTAAAGATTTTATATATATATATATATATATGTTAAAAATGGATAGTTAGGGGCCGGCGTGGTGGTGCTAGAGGTAAGGTGTCTGCTTTGCCAGCGTTAGCCTAGAATGGACCACGATTCTATCCCGGCATCCCATATGGTCCCCCAAGCCAGAAGCGACTTCTGAGAGCATAGCCAGGAGTAACCCTTGAGCGTCACCGGGTATGCCCCCCCCCAAAAAATGGATAGTTATTTTAGTAATTTAAAGGACTTGGGGCCAGAGAGCTAGCACAGAGGAAGGGCATTTTCCTTGCACACTACTAATTCAGGACAGATTTAGGTTTAATTACTGGTATCCCATGTGGTCCCCTGAAGTTATTTCTGAGTGCAGTAACCCCCAGCACTGCCAGGTGTGGCTCAAAAACCAAAAGGAATAAAACTTAAAGAACTCACATATACACCAAATATATTTCAAGAAAAATTTTGCTACATAAATGTGTTAGCCACAAAATAATTCTATATATACACTATATGAATTTCTCAACATAAAATTTAGAGTCAGAAAAATCAATACATGGGTACAGCAATTAGAATGTATTTGCCTGGGTGGAAATGATGAACTCAACTGAGTATGAGAAATTTTTCTGTAGTGACTTAAATTTCTTTCTTTGGAAATTGATGGTGACAAAGATACAGAAAATTATCAAAACCTTAAGATGCCAATATTCTAAAATATACAAAGTTTTCCTTATGCAATGTTTTTGTGTGCACATATTTATATATGTTTATATAAAACTATTTAGGGAGCAAAGGAAGTAGGATTCCACTAACACTTCATAATTATAGATGAAATACCTTTGTCATAATAAAGACTCCCGAAAAAAACATTTGAAAATTTAGAATTTCACAAAAGCGCTTTCTCCAAAACTACAGAGATAAGAGACCAATTGATGGTTGGTATAATTTATCAATGTCAGTACAGAAAATTAAGTCTCTTCCTCATGTGATTTTGATAATGACCACCTGTTGTCCATCAGTTTCTGTTTTTAAACACATGACATTTGAAGTTGTGATCAGCAGTATTAGACTCATTGCATCCGGATGAGATATAAAGTAAGATATACATTTCTCTGAAGTACCAAAACTCGGAGTGTATAATTTTACATTATTTAACAATAGCAAATTATTAGAAAAATAACCTAAGACTATAGTAGTTTGAAAAGTTCTTATTCAAAGACTTAAAGTAATGCAACTCCAAAAGAAAATAAGCATATCACATAAATTCCAAGGTGAATGAATGTCCAACCTTACTTCAAAGCTGCAGAATGCATTGTGCAGTTTGAGAGTTAAAGACTTTGACAATAATTTGTACTCATATTCCAAAATGTGGTCTGAGTAGAATTCTGAATCCTTTACAAACTCATTTCTTTGGACTGTATCTATGTATTCACAGTAATATATCTAGAGCAACCTTCAAATTTAGATAAGGAGTTTCTAATCAATGGCATTAAAGAATAACGAAGTATAATAAAGAAAAAAATAGGTGGTGTCTTGTGCTCTTGCCAGAAACTAAAGAACATATCTTTTGAACTTTTCAAAATGGTGCAGCACCATTCACTTACTAAGAGTTTGTCATCACCCAACATCATTGAGAAGCATAAGTAACACTGGTAATAAGAAAGAAATAAGAATGAAGAAGAAACCCCAGATTTAAAGTAACAACTTAGTAGATAGAGATTTCTGAGAGTTAGCATGATCTCCAACAAAGTGGAGCAGTCTCCAAGAAGAAGTACAGTGATACTGCTATTTGACTAGGCTTAGTCATAACCATAATAAAAGATATTCACTATTTTAAAAACTGAACAAATATACTATAATCTTTAAAAACCTTATATAATGCATGAAAATTTATCATCTTCACACCCATTTATACTTTATTAATCATTTTATCATATTTAAAGTATCCTGTTCAACCTATATTTTATGATCTTGACTTTAGAAACATATTCATGTTTAATAAACATGAAGTTAGTTCATGTAACACATTTCAAAATGAACATATAATTTTAGGCATTATCTAATTATAAAATCCATTTTAAGAATATAAAATAGTCCTGCGTGAGGCTGAGTCGTATGTGGAGGCCCTGGACATCGGGGATGTTGCTTTTACCACTCAGGTTTGCATGCAAAGCAGATGGGAGTTGAGATGACCTAAGCCGGGGAGGAAGATGTCTAAACTAGCTCCTAACTTGGGTGATTCCTGGAATGTTTTTGCATTTAATTGCTTTGAACTAGTTTTTTAAGTTGCAAGTAAAATGTATCAAACTTAAAAAAAAAAAGGAATATAAAATAGTCCAGGCAGAGCATGTACAGAGCCTGTAGTTATTTCTATGATGGTATACCTGAAGGGTGGAAAAACCCTGTATCTCTTAGGCCAAGATAATTCCCTTTGTAATCTTTACTGTGCCTAAGCACAAGAAAAAAAAAAGCACAAATTATTTTTTTTGTTATTGTTGCTGTTGCTTGTTTTTGTTTTTGGTTTTTTTTTTTTGTGTGCTTTGTTTTGTTTTTATCTAGGGTCCATGGTTATTGTTTGGTTGCTGTCTTTATTACTGTGTAGCTCGTTGCTGTGGTGCTTTTCAGGGTTTTATTGTTTGACTATTTTTTTTGTATTCTTGTTATTTTCATTTTTCCCTTTCTTCTCTTAAATTGACATTTGTAGCCTCTAAGGACCCCTGCCCCGTTTTTTTTGCTTGTTTGATTTTATCCCTCCTTTTTTCCTTTATTTTTTTCCTTCAATAAAACCACATGACCTGAACCATCTTGTTCTACCACACAAATTAGAGGAGAAATAATGGAGGGTACCAAGACCAAACAGTCATATGAACATCGAGTAGAAATAAAAACTGATCAGACTTAAACATCAAATCCAAAGCCAATGACAACAGAATAGATACCCAATCTACAACATGCTAAACACAGAGGGGACCACTTATACTAGCAGCTTGGGGGGCAAACAGGGGGATACATGATGCATTTTTGGAACAGGGTGGAGGGAGGGCAACATTGATGGTGGAAATGCCCCTGATTCAATGTCACACTATGTATCTAAAATATTACTGTGAAAAATTTGTAATCCACTGTATTCAAAATAAAAATCATTGAAAAATCATAGTCCAGACATGGTCAGAAACATGCACATATACCATATATCCCCCCATCCTTTGCATCCATACATGGAGGAAGATCTAGACATCCTGAATTACTGTAGGGCTCACATTGGTCATAACTGTAACAATGACAAGAGCAGCACCACATACTTGAGTTCCAACACGGAACCATGATTCAATTGGAAAAATAACCCAAAGAAGCCATCAACATCCCTAAAAATAGTTTGGGGACCTTACAAAATAACTAAGTATTCCACAGTCTAGTGCATATCCTAAAAAGTAGCATTTTAATTAAACTGGACTACAAATAATTAAAGTTTCTCTATTGAATCACTGTGCCAGAAAGTACCATACTATTTTTTAAAACATCTTTTCAGTTTATGAACTGATCATGATTCTAGTCAATAGGCATATGTTAATTTGCATAAGAAGTCAAATAGTTTAAAGGCAAGTATCCTCAAAGATAAGAAAATAATAGAACTTCATTTCTTTACTCACTTGAAATTTCCTTGAACTACCATAATGAATAACAATCATGAATGATGAGAAATAATATGACTTTGGGCATCTCAAGCCTTCAAAAATCCAATTCCTTTAAAGGTGTGAAATTATTTAACAAATTATCTGTTTTTAATATCAGATTATTCTAAAATAGTCTGTTCCCACCCATTTTCAAAAAGCATAATTGGGATAAATAAAAACAAATTTTTGGTATCAGACTATAGTCAGTTCTTGACATCTTATTCTTTACGAATACAATTCTCAGTATGTATTTTATAACTTGCTCTTTTATTTTTTGGTTTTAAGGCCTCTCTTCTTAAAGTGGTACTTAGTGCTTATTTCTCGCTCTACAACCATGGATAAATCAAGGCAGGGATTGGGGGACCATATGTGGTACTAGGTACAAGAATTAAACTTGTGCTAGCTCCATATTTTAAATTTCTTACCTTTTTTTTTCTTTACCACATAACAGTGTTAAAATCCAAACAAAAATAGTGACTTTTCAACATCACTTTGGAGAGCATACACATCTAGGAATATACAAGTCCTATGAAAGGAAAATGTCTACCCCCAATACCAGTACCCAATATGAGGATTTGCAGTGACATTTAATCAAAGCATGATAAGAATATTAGAAGTAAATGTGAATCATGAATTTTTCCATCAGACGCAAGCTTGCCATTTTCTCAGATGATTTGATGAAATTCATATATATTTTGAAGCACGAGGTCTCCAAGTTAGGACTAAAAAATAGCAGTGTCTTCATAATACATGGACTTTATTGAGTACTGCATGAATAAATGAAAGAATGAATGATGGATCCATTCTTATTAAAGCTCTGATATTATAAAAATGAATATAGTACATATCCAACATAAACACAAGATCAAAACAATATTTTTCTTTTCTTTATTGGGGGCCTTCTCAACAATGCTTGAACCTTATATATTGAGGGCTCCACCCATTTGAGCTCTAGTCACCAAATATAATTTCTATTGACTGAAAATCAACCTCAATTGAGTAATCAGTAGATCTGTATTTCTAAGGAAAAACATTGCTACTCTTTGACCTCTAAAACATTTAGGAAAAAAGTAGGTTTCTGAGTGATTAACTCTTAAAAAAATAAACCTGCAGATAGCTGGAGTGCACCAAGTATTAACTAATACAAAAAGACAAAACTCATTCAAGAGAGGGTATTAAATGGCATTACATCAGTACATATACAGTTTTCAATAGTACATATAGCAGTTCTATCAGTACAGATACAATTTCTTTATTTCTAAAAACTAAAGAAAGCAAAAAGGACAAGTTATTAAAAAGGCAGCATAATGGAGATAATTTAGAGATTAAGGTATTGACTAGCATTTGACTGTCACCACAAATATGGTTCAAATCCAGCAATGTTTATGGTCCTCTGAGCTATACCTGAGCACAGAAACAGGTTTGGTCCTTGACAGCCACTGAGTGTGCCCCCTAAACATCCCATGCCCAAAGGGAAAATGTAGAAAATTTCACTTCTGGTGGTGATCTCCACACTACACAATTTAATGTACTTCCCATTTTCTCTCATTTGTTCTCATTACCACCTGTGGTCTCATGCCTGTGGTAGTCTCAGTTGTTGGGTTTTTACTAATTTCTTCCATCACAAGGTAAAATCAAGCCATTTCAGTTGCATACATATTAGCCTCTGTTATTGGAACTAAAATTCATTATTTTAGTGGAGCATATTGCCTCTGGCTATAGATGATAAGATACCTTCTTAGAGCAAAGGCCTCTCTCCAAAGGTTCTGAACAGAATATGCTAAGCAAAGTCATGAAATTAGTAATAATGAAGGCTGAGAAAAGTTTTAATTTCATTTTTGTTCAAAGGATAGAAACAAGAGAATTGTGCATTTAAGAAGACATATGACATCAATGCCAGTGCTCTGAGAATTCTTGGGAATACCAATCAATGTTTATGAATAGCAGAAAACCACTTAATGAAAAACACACATGATTCACTAAAAGCCCACTGATCAGTGTAAGAGGAAGTTAGTAAAGGTTTTAAAATAGATTTTGTAGTAATAATTTCTGGCACTTAACAGAAGCTTGCTTATGGAGTAAAAATGAAAAAATTTAGGAAAACATTATTTTTCTTACTGCTTTGATAAACATGTCATTTATACTTATATAAGAATTTTCATTGAAACTAAAAAACAACCTCACTCTATATTAAAACATCCAAATGTCAAAGGAATGCCTTTCTCTGTATGAAAGCAATTCTATATTCTCTTAAGACATGGTCTTTTAGGATAGCTGTATTCAGTTTAATCATATACTAAAATCACTAGACAGAACATGAATATCCAAATTACACTTGAAGTGAGTCTCAGCTCACCTCTTTATAGTTTTTTTATTTGGAATGTATTTATTCATTCCCTTTTTATATTTTAATTTTGATCCACATCGGGCAATGTTCAGGGCTTACTTCTGCTTGGTTCCATACTCAGGGATCACTTTTGTCAGGTCTTGGGAGGCCTTTTGGGGTGCCGGGGATCAAACCTAAGACAGTCACAAGCAAAGCAAATGACCTATGTACTATTAGCGTCTGGCTCTGTTTTGGAATTTATTTTTAATGTTAATGACTGACTTTAAAAAGTAGCCTAATTTTCTAATATAACTGCTTCCTCTTTTGACCCCATTAGATAGGAGGGCAAAGTGAATCAGTCAGTGATGACCCAAGAAGAATGTCCTTTTATAACTTTTAGCAACTCTCACAATAAAAGGCATTGTCACCTGTGGCAGGAATGACAGTAGAAGGATAAGAGCCTTGCACACAGCCAAACTTGAATTAATCTTCTGTGTCCTGAATACAATCAGGCATAATTCCTAAGTTCAGATCCAGGAATAACCCCTAAACATCATTAGGTGTGATCCAAAAACTAACACAAACAAAAATAAATCACAGCAGTAGGACATTTGCCTTGTACATGGCTGACCCAGTACAAATCATGGTTAGAACCCCGGGCATCCAAGATGGTTCCCCAAGCCAGGAGTAACCCCTGAGTGACAACAGGTATGGCCAAAAACAAACAAACAAACAAACAAAAATCCAAAGTACAGTAACCCTATGATTTATAGGATCTACCCTCTGGAACTAACTTTAACAGTCATATTGCTCAACTCCTTGTATCTACTGTCTTTCAAAACTAGGAATTACTGATTTGTAGTAGAGACTCCAATTATTTTTTCATAACTAAATCAGAAAACAATAAAATAAAACCCATAAAACTGAAGCCATACACAGGAAAAAATATATAACACAAAATTTTGGTCATTTTAGCTACCTAATTTGTAAGGCTGCAGAAAAAAAATCTTTCTTTTCTTTAACATGACATTCTGTAAACAGGGGCTTCTGACATGAGCTCTGTGCACACAAACATAATTAACTTGCATTTATTTAAGAAGTTGGGACAGAAATAAGATACTAATTTGCATTTCTTACTTCCAAGCTGACCATGAGAAAATAAGCCTTTAGAAAATGCATGGCACTAAGCTCACTTTTTTTTTTTTTTTGGCAGAAAGTGTCTTCAAATTTGTTTGAATGGGAAAAAAATACAAAGCACTGCTAACATCTCAGAAAAATAAGTTTGAAATATATTTAAAACACAGTCAAATTATTCCAATAATTTGCAAACCAGAACCAGAAGTAGGTAGAGAAAGATCAAACTTTAGTTCTACAAACTAAGTAGTTTTGTGCTTTTAGGTTGGTTTCATTTTCCTAACAGATAGAATGAGACTAATAGTTTCAACAAATGTCATAAATGTCATATTGCTAATCCATACAGGAACTACCATGCAAAATATAAAACTTTTCCTTTCATGAGTCAGAAAAGTTAAGATATTTATTTTACTTATGGCAAAATTTATTTTATATAATTTTAGTTTAATGTAAATAATGTGAAAAAAAATCTCATTTCTTGATACCTAGCGTAGACATTCTATAAATATTTTATCTTCACATCTTTCAAATTGTCTGGCATCTAAATCAATGTCTTCCTTCAAACCTCGATAATTTCTATCTGTGTAGATGCATCCGATTAATTTCTTGTTTACGGAGGCACATCTTCTAAAATATATTTCCAAATTGGCTTGTTTAGATTCATGAATTACACGAAGTGATTGCATAATATTAATTTGATGCAGGTTAAATATGAAAATATTAACTGAACTTATACTTCAGTTGATATTAATAATAACATTGGACTCTGACCTAACAATGTTAGGATTGAAGACTTGAGTTAATTTAGGAAAATGGTTTGTGAGATTATAGCAAGTAAATGATTATATAAGTATAGTGGACAGTATTTAATTTTAAGAAATTTAAGTTATTCTTGGCATAACTTTATTTCTTTATTTTTGAAAACAATATTATCCAGTTCTTCAAGATTTTCTGTATCCTTTGTCTTTTTGGATTTTTTTCCATTTTAACAGAGATAGCAAGTATTCATCTCTCAGCACTTTTATTACACTTGTTCAATGTTTTCAAACTGACTACCTGTCTCTCAATTACCTATTCACATGGTTACTCCCTCTTGACTGGAACAAGAGAGAGAGGCAATGATCCTAGAATACTTAAAAATTGTATTGATTTTCAAGTAACTCACTGAAAGTAATTATAGAATTGGTAAAATAGCAAGCATTATAACAAAAAAGGAAAGGAGCGTTTTTCCTCGTGGAGAATAACATTTTCATGAAACAAGGTTATTTTACTTTATAGCAACAACTTTGTATGTCTCCCCTGAGGTAGTTTTCTTCCTTGAAGTTTCAATGATTTCTGTTTCTGTGCCTTTTCAAATTCTGTTTCTCTTTGCTTGTTTATTTATTGGTTAATAATTGCACCTCCAGTGGTAGTGGTGGCTCTAATTTTGTTTACTCTTTCCTTGGGACTTAGAGACATGAGGAAGGTGCATGGAGAGAGGACAGAGATGGGTCACTTGTAACCCAAAGTCTTTGTTGTACACTTTGCTAAGAGAAAAGACACATCTGTCATTTTAATTCAGTCCAAGAGAAAAATGATGGTAGAAAATTTGGTATTTTAAAGTTAAGTCATTCAAATGGGTACCAGGAGAATAACCTTTTTATGTTATTTGTAAAACAAATGTCCTCTACATGCACACAGCTGAATAAAACCAAATGAAAGGCAGAAAATGTGAAAATTGTCCCCATTGGGACTGTGGAACAAGAATATAAACTACCCCAAAAATATGCTATTTTGTAAATTTTTATTTTAAAATTTTGTGCGATCTAAATAGACTCCAATTAAACAAACTAAATTTTACTTCGTAGCATTTAAGGATAAAATATCATCTGTGTTCAGTTTGACCCTGGTTTTTTTCTTTGTGGAATCTTCCTTCGGTGCTCTGTTCTTAAATATTGGAGATCTTTACAATTCATTGAGGTGCCAGATTCATAACAAAAACCCACAACAATACCATCTGGCATCCTGCTGGATTCAATTCCCATAATATGATCATTCTATATTTCTAATATCTATTTCTAACACTTAAATATCTGGGTCAGGAGAAATAGAACAGTAGGTAAGGACCTTGCTTAGCATGAAGCATACTTCAATCTTAGGCACCACATATGGACCCAGATCACTGTCAGGCACAGAACTATGAAATAGTTATCTCTGAGCACAGAACTATGAAATAGCACTGAGCACAGCCAGCTGTGGCTTAATACACTCCCCCACACACCCAACTCTATTGAGCTTCTGATATATACAGCTATTAGTCTTCTCAATATTCTCATAAAACCAGAACCAGTCAGAAGAAAATCCTATCTTCTTCATTAAGTTACATGCTTATTGCACTTTCTGCTTTGCTGAATTTATCTTTCTTCTATCCCATAATCATGGATCAAGAAACATAAGAATCACCTTTATTATCTTTTCCTACTCCTATGACATCAAAGCATGTCAGATCTACAGCCTTGTCACTTATGTATCTAGAGCCTACAGTTCAAAGTGTTGGAATTGCAGTGTCTTATACTCAGATTAAAACTACGTAGAGAACCAGAGAGAGAGTTTACCAAACTGAAAACACTTTCTGCTTGCAAGTGGCCCATTTCAATGCCTGCTACTGCAGATGGTATCCTGACCAGTGCCAGAAGCAACTTCTGAACATTGCCAGGCCTATCTCTCTAAAAATATAAATTTTAAAGAGTAACTCTTATTGATGAAAATAGTAATCATCTGGGAGAAACATTATGAAAATGTTCATAGTTATTATTATAATATTTAGAACTATTCTGAGTGGGGTTGGGGAGGTAGGGCATCTGCCTTGCACGCACTAACTTAGGACAAACCACAGTTCAATCCCCTGGCATCCCATATGGTTTCCCAAGTCAGGAGCAATTTCTGAGTGCATAGCCAGGAGTAACTCCTGAG
Organism: Crocidura indochinensis; assembly: GCA_004027635.1. NCBI lineage: Eukaryota > Metazoa > Chordata > Mammalia > Eulipotyphla > Soricidae > Crocidura > Crocidura indochinensis. The sequence continues at coordinate 31,605 of PVKC010003949.1, forward strand.
TGTCCCTGGGTGTGACCCCCAAAACAGCAACAACAACAACAAAAGAACTTTTCCAAGAAACTCTAATTCAATTAATCTAACTTAAGACCAGTCAAAGGGTTTTGAAAATTTAACATGATTCTAAGTAACCGACTTTCCCAATAATAAGACTGTTTCTCCCAATTGGTTTATAGTTATTTATCTCAATTCATCTCTTATGGCTTACCCCCTCAGTCCTCAATTAAAATAATTTAAAAGACAGATTACCAGGCCAATTAAAATTTTCTGCAACATGGATGGACGTAGAGGGTGTGTTGTTAAGTGAAGTAAGCCAGAGGGGGAAAAAAAAAATCAAATACCGGGTGATGTCTCAGATATGTGGATTATGAGAGACAACGTAATAGAGTAGATAGCAACAAACAATGACCATCCTTAAATTGAAAACTTATTATCAAACATTGCAGGGGGGCTTGAGGGAAGTAGGTAGGAGAAAATGAATATCTGAGTAGAGATAACATAAGAACATTCATTAGTGGAGGATCAGGGACATATGAGTGGTGATTTGGAACACTAATATCAATTATGTACATCAATAATATAAACTTTAATTCTTTTATAATTACCTATGGTTTAAAAATAAATGCATTTTTTTTTGGTTTTTGGGCCACACCCAGTGACGCTCAGGGGTTACTCCTGGCTATGTGCTCAGAAGCCGCTCTTGGCAGGCACGGGGGACCATATGGGAACCGGGGGATCGAACCGTGGTCAGTCCTAGGCTAGCGCAGGCAAGGCAGCAGGCACCTTACCTCCAGCGCCACCGCCCGGCTCCCATAAATGAATATTTTTAAAAATCTATTTCAAATCAGTAGTTATTTTCTCCCTTGGAAGGCATATTTATTTGCTTGTGCTGCTATCTCTGTCTGTAACGATCCTTTATATCCTAACCTGGCTATTTTTTTTTTGGTTTTGGGGCCATACCTGGTGACATTTAGGGGTTACTCCTGGCTACGTGCTCAGAAATCAATCCTGGCTTAGGGATCCTATGGGATGCCAGGGCATCGAACACCAGTCCGTCCTGGTTCAGCCACATGCAGGGCAAACGCCCTACTGCTGCACTACCGCTCCAGCCTATATCTGGCTAATTTTTGCTTCTTTTTTTCCCAGGCTCTAAGAACCTGCCTTTCCTGACATATCTCAAACAATGTCATGAGTGAGGTGCCACACTAGTGAGCATTTTAAATCTATCATTTTGGCAATTTATCTCTCTGGGTTGCATTATTAAGTTTTTTCCAGTCTGTGAAGAGCAAATAAATTTTTACTTTCTCTTAGCAGTTTATTTTTATGTCATTACCAAGTGTTGTATGGATATTTAAAAAAACATATAATTGAATCCTAGTCTTATATTTTTTCTCAGAATAAAAGGAGATTTACCGCATACACTAAGAGAGGGACGACAAGCAAGACTTTGAAGAGCAGTCTTCTTGCATTCTGATCTTAAATTAAATTCCATTTAGAAATAAAGGTGTGTTGTACCTCAATACTTCATTACATTTCAATATAGATTCTTTTTTGCCATTTTTTAAACTGAAACTCAAAGCCTTAAACGCATTCCCAGTGCACTCAACTCAGCAAAATGCAAAAAAGTAGATTATTAAATGCTATTCAAAGACGTTTCCAAAAGCAAAGTTTAAAAAGCCATTATTTTCTCTTGAAGTTACTTTAATAGAAAAATATTTTGCTTGCAACAAGTAAAATATAGGTAAGGCATAGAGGTACTTTTTATAGACCCACTTTTAACTTAAGTGATAAACTGCCTGTGAGATTAAAATGACAAAGTTTATAAAATTAAAGTTAGAGAAAATGATGGTAGCCTCTAAAGTTAATTGAATAATATGGGAATAAAACTCAGGAACTCAGTTTATGACCCTCTGACCAACAAGAATGCCATCTTCGATGCATCATCCTTTTCCACTTCTAGGAGCCTCTCCTTCCAGGATGCTGATTATAGAATTTCATTTCAGTTTTTCCTGTACAAAGTCTATCATGCTCTATCATGGGAATCTGTGGGTCTAACAATGATAAGTAATAATGCTGCAGCAATGGCAGCAAGATAAGAGGAGCCATTATCTTCGAAAATCCCTGAGATACAGTATTGCAGTTAACCCTGTACAGGATATTCCCAACCCTCAGTCAGGCACTGCAGCTGTGGCACAACTGATAGTCTGCTATCAAAAAGTGCATGCTTCCCAAGCCACAGAGATGGTACTTCCTCCTTCCTCTAATCCCTTTGCAGTCAGAAATACAGAGTAGAATGCAATGCAAAACTTTAAAGCATTTAATTGGGCTTGATAGCACAGTGGTAAGCGTTTGACTTGCAAGCCGACAACCCTGGATGAACCTGGGTTCATCCCATATGGTCCCCTGAGTCTACCAGGAGCAATTCTTGAGCACAGAGCTAGGAGTAACACCTGAGCATCTTCGAGTGTGACCCAAAACAGAAAAACGGGCAAATAATAATTGATTAAGATTCTATCATTTACTGTGCTGTTTCTCATGCACATATTTTCAATATTAGACCTTTCATCACTGTCCCCATCACTTTCTTTCAAGGATCCCATACTCATTTCTCTCAAACCTACCCATACTTCACTCAGTTGCAGGGACCCATTAATTCATTATGTTGCCTTTGTTCAGTATGTTTTTTGTTTTTGTTTTGGGGACACACCCAGTGGTAGTCAGAAATTAATCTTAACTTTGAACTCAGGAAACATTCCTGGTGCAACCTGGGATACAAAATTTGGTGCTGGGGATCTGATTATTTATATTCAAAGTAAATATCGGCTAGACTTTACCCCAATCCCATTATGTGCCATTTGAACATTGTTGTTTTTTTTTGCTATGGATTTCTGAGCTTTTATGGAAGTCCAACTATATTAATCTGTGATACTATTTATTGGTATCTATCCTCATAACACAAAGACATTCATTCAAAAGGATGTATTATCACACATGGTGCAATTGACAATATTTGGGAATAACTCAAATGCTATTTGGTTATATGACTACAGAGAAATGGAACGAGAATTTATGCTAAATTACACAATGAAATACTATGCAGCTCTAAGAAAGAATAAACTCATACAATTTGCATGAACATGAATGGTACTAGAGTATATAATGCAGAATCAAGTCAGTCCAAAGTAGGGATAGATAGAATGATGTCTCATTGTGAATTAAAAACAAAACGCAAAACTTCTAATCTTTTTCCATAATAATCTTTCACATAATAATCTTTCTTTGTCTTATTCTTTCCAAACACTAAAAATGAGACACTTTTATATATGCATTTGTAGCAATTGAACCCAGAGATTCATATAAGGTTCTCTCCCACTGAGCTCCTTTTCTGGGTAGAAATAGGCTTTATAATATTACAATGTGCTTCAAGATGATTTTACACACTGACTGATAAATAAACACCCTTATATATATATTTGTCTATTGTAGTGTTAAGCGTTGTCACTTTGGGATTTTTTTTTCTGATTGCAGTGAATATGTTTCTAACAATTACAGGATAGAACACTAGTACACGAGTCTTATAACCAGAGAAACTGGTATTCAGAGACAAAGATTAGAGAAACAATATTTCTAATAGAATTAGGTGAATTCTTTCTTTCTTTATTCTTCTCATTTTTATCATGGAGTAATTTTATTTTAGCATGTATCAAGCAAACTTCAATGAAAATCCAAATCAAAGTGAAAGTGTACTTCACTAGACATGCACATCATTAGGGTGTTATTATATCCATTAACAAGTCCTTAGAAGTCCACAGGACGCCAAGTGAGAGGAGCAGTAGTTCTCCAGAAGGACCAGAGTCTCTAACTTAAAGCGATGATTGCATTCAGGTAGTACGTTGCCAAAGCCAAACTTGTATTTTTTTCTTTCTTTTTGTGTTTTTGTATTATACCTGGTGTGTTCAAGGCTCACTCATGGACTTATGCTCAGATATCACAACAGCCAGTGCTATGGGGTGCCTGGGATAAACTTAGCATGTAAAGAAGGCATTTCACCTGTACCATTTCTCCAGCCAGTAAAAGAAAATATGTATCTCTATGATTAACTAAGAATCTAATACGCATAGAAAACAGAATGTGGTAACTTCTGGTTTTAAGTCAAAGATTTGCAATTTCTGTGCAAAAAAAATGATGTCAGGATTCCAGAATACTCTTGAAGAATAAATAAGAATCTAATAGGAAAAAGCACACTACTTTAGGTTTTAATAGGGTGATATTTATGTAGAAATTCACATTTTCTTAGAGAAGATGTGAATGACACAGCTCTCAAAGATCTGAAGGATGCACACAATTGTCTCTATAAACAAAAGCACAAAGTGAAGGACTGACACAGCTCTAACACATGCACCTGCTTCTGGGTATCTATGGGGAAACCATGACTTAAGTCTGTAATTTATGTTCCTAAAGAGCAATGCAGAGATGTAGACCAGATAGAGACATGTAGTATGCAAAAATACATGTAGTTAATTTTTTTTTTTTTTTGGTTTTTGGGTCACACCCGGCAGTGTTCAGGGGTTACTCCTGACTCTATACTCAGAAATTGCTCCTGGCAGGCACGGGGGATCATATGGGGCACCGGGATTCGAACCGATGACCTTTTACATGAAAGACAAACACCTTACCTCCATGCTATCTCCCAGGCCCCACATGTAGTTCATTTTACAACTTATCTCCCCCAGCGCTTTGTGAGAACTTTGGACTTGGATGTAGAGAAGCAATGATTTTCCCTGTAAGCTTCCCGGAGTTTTAAATCTACACTTTTATGTGAGAAGTCTTAATGTTTAAATGCTGACAACTTAGTTACCTATCATTTGGATGTCACCAAGTACATATAAGTGTAATAGCAGCTAAGTGGTAATAACTGACAGTTCTTTTCTCCCCTGATTCCTGTCAGCACTGACCATTTCTAGACCATTTATTGAGGTCATTCTCACCGATATCAGACGATAGATCATTGCCCTGTTCATTTGCATTTTCCTGACAATGAGATGATCGATACTTTCGTATTCCTATTTGTCATCTGTCTGTTTACTCTGAAGAAGTATCTGTCCAATTTATCTCCCACCTCTTTATAGGTTTTTGTCACTTTGTTGAGTTTTGTGAATGTTTTACAAATTATGGATATTACTCTTTTGTGATATAGGTTACATGCAAATTTTTTTTCCTTTCAGGATAAGTTTTTTGATTTTAAATATTGTTTCTTTTGGAGGGCAAACATTTTAGTTTAATGTAGCACCATTCATTTTTGCTTTGTTTTCCATTGCCAGGGTAATTGAATTATGGAAGGCACTTTTGAAATCAATGTCATAGAAAGCTCTGCTTCTGTTTTTCTGATATACTCCATGTATTTGAGCCTAATATTGAGCCTAATATCTTTGATCCACTTTAATTAACATTTGTGTAACATGAAAGGTCGAAATCAGGCCAGAGAGGAAGTGGTGAGTGAAATGCTTGCCTTGCATGTAGTTGATCCAGGTTTAATCAACAACATCGCATATAACTCCTACAGGTGTCATTCTTAGCAGAGACATGAGTAAACACT
>PVKC010003950.1:0-37216 GCA_004027635.1 Crocidura indochinensis
AAGCAAAAAAAAAAAAAAAAAAAAAAAAAAAAAAAAAAAAAAAAAAAAAAAAAAAAAAAAAAAAAAAAAAAAATAGATGTTCTAAACTAATGTAAGCCTAATGATAGGAGAAATAAAAAATGAACAAAATACACACAGAATACAAATGAAGGTTTATTGTACAAAACTATGGCCTTATACATTTTCAAGATTAAGACTAGGTAATTTTAATCCTTCACAATTCTCACAATGCCCAAACCAAATGTTATCAAAACAAACATTATAAATAACAAGTCCTTTAAAGCCAACTATCTCAAATGTTATTTCTTGGCATAGGTGATCTTCATAGCATGAGACGGAGTGATCTTAAATCCCTGCAAAGCATCCCTGGCAGCCCCAGCCTGACTATCATTTTCAAATTCAACAAAAGCAATGTCATGTCTCCCAGGTACCAGACGTACTTCTTTGAAACCAGGGAACCTATGGAGAAAATGAAAAAAAAAAAAAAGTATAGACACATAAACAAATGACTACAAATATACAGATGACTGTAAACATAAATGTCTGCTTTGTGTGTATGTCTGTTAAGCAATTTGCTAACACTGGAATAGTATCACATCTTACAAAGAATCTTGAGCAGAATGAAAGAACCTAAAATATAATACCAATTTTGTCGATGTATCAAAGTTGTTGCCTACATAACTCTATTAGAACAATCTAAATATGAGGAAAATTTTTACTTTTCATTTGCTGGATCTGTAGACTAGAATCATCTTATGTTTAATAAAATCTAAATCTGTGAAGATGTTGCATAATACATAAATAGATTTGTCTTGGGAATTCTACTAGTCCTGTCAGTAGGCACTCAGAATACAGGTATGCTTCCATAAAAACTTACTGATTAAACAGCATGGATAACATCATCTCATTAGTCTCTTCTGGTAAATTATTCAGGAATAAAATGTAGTTTGGAGGGTAATCAGGAACCTATTAAGAAGACAAAAAGTAATGTTAACTTTGTAACAAGAGCAAACAAAGTAAAAACAGTATTGTAGGCATTTAAACTAAATTAAAATGCAAAGTAGAAAAAGCTATGCCAATAAAAACTCACTACATCACTAAGTGAAAAACAACAGAATCAGAAAAACCATTATTTATAATAATAACTAAATTAACAGTGACTACAGAAGCAAATATATAAATCTGTAATGACAGATCTTATTTCAGAATATTTAAGTCAATATTTAAGTTTTAAGCATTAGGAAGCCAACTGTAAAGACTAGTACTGTCACTTCCTCAGCAACGTCCCTGAGTAATAATACTCATATACCCAAAACTTTGTATCATTTTTTTATACCTTCTGTTATTTAAGAACATGTGGAGCTGGGTGGCCTGAGAGATAGCACAGCAATAGGGCCTTTGCTTTGCATGCAGCCGAACCAACACAGAAGGTGGTTCGAATCCCAGCACCCCATATTGTGCCCTAAGCCACCCAGGAGCAACCCCTGAACATGTGGAGCTGGAAGACTCTACGATTCAGATCACGAGGTCACTTTAAAATGTTCTGTTTTGTTTTTTCTAGTGAATGAGCAATCTATAAGCACTGTTAATAGGTATTAGGTATTAAACCTGGTTCTTGATATCCTACCCTGAAATTTATGAAAGAATAACCTGCTGAAAAGAAAAGCGCTATGTCTTTTGGCTAATTTCACAGAAAAGAAAAGATGAAGTAAGGAAGAATCTGTAACAACTTAAGGCTAAAGAATGAAGTGTTAGCACTTGTGAACTGATAAAAGAAAATGCTTACTTAATATCAGAAAAGAAAAACCCCAGTGAGGCAAAGAATTCACTGATTCAAGGATCCTGTAACTTAAAATCCAAGATTTCCATAATTTCATTGCAATTATGAAACAATTAAGTCTAGAACTCTCTGTAAAACTTTCTCTGAAGAGCCTTTACAATGAAATCTGTTAGGAATTTCCTAAACATCTACAGAAGGAGATTTATATTTGTCCTAAATCCAAGCAAGGGTTCATTGTAAAATTGTAATGCTCAAAGAGTGTAAGTCTATTAGGAAAGAAATTAGTATTTCAGCCAACTGGAATGAAACAGAGCCTATTCGCCAAGCCATGCTTGTAAACCCGAGCAGGGGACTGCAGCTAGAAAACAATTTTGCTCCCAGCAGCCACATAGTTTAAAATCTGATGTTTATACTATCACTGATTAATTATGAAACCAAGAGATAAAAGTCTGGTTTTTCTTCTCTTAAAATTAAAACGCCCCGAGGAATGAGTTCCTATATTAAAGACCATAAAAATGTACTGCTTTGTATGTCTTATGGAAGGAATTATTTTGTTTTTACACACCTGCAGGTTATTTGATCATTGCTGTTTTGTATTTCTAAAGCAAGTACCATATTAAAAAAAATTACCTGAGGATTTGGTGTTGTATTTCCTTGGGTATTCGCTGAGTTTGGTGTTCCCTAAATAGAAACGAAAGTTAATATTTTCATTTTCTCTAAGGAAACAGGCATATTTGTAATAATTACATAAAATTAGCATTAATTTAAACAAAACACTCTTTAAATTTTACTCCAAGAATTTATAACTTAACCCTGACTCAAATATTTATATATTAAACATATCAAATATTTTTGCAGAGTACAATCCTACATTTTACAAAGACTCTGTTCATAGAGGGAATTAAAAAATTTTTTCCCAAAAAAAGCTCAATCTAATGTTGGATATAACAAAAGAATTAGTAGCAGATCAAAATGCCCAGGTCAAAGTTCTAAACCAAAAAGAAAATGTATGATCAATGTTCATTCCTTTTTTAAGAAGAAATCATATAAACAACAACAACAAAAAAAGACTAAATAAAATATTAGTCTAAATTTTAATATTGAAATGGCCAACAGATTGTTATCCGGTAAAGACTGGTCTTTTTTCTTAAATAATTAAGAAAAAAAAGTCAGGTATTTTGTTTAATAAAACTAATTACTTCCAGCTGCTCAAAGAATGCAGCTGAGTGCTCGAGGTTTAAAGAGGACTACAGCAGCATTTACTCACTGGAATAGTCACGAGGTAGGAACAATTTGGATGAGGAAACTAGGTATCATGCTTCATATAAAATCTATACATGAGACACTCAATTTTAATTTGTTACTTAAACATAAATACTGGAATTTTAGAACTTAAGAATGTTAAACATCTTTCTTTTAAATATTCATACCACACACACACGTTCATAGACATCCAATAACCATCACTCAAGTAGAAAGCAGACATCCATATCCAATGTTTAAGCCAAGAAAACACAGCTTTTGTTGACCTTACCAGACCAGGCTTTTTGTTTGCAGTTGCAGCAGCCTGCTCCACAGTTTTGGCTTTTTTCTTTTCTTTCTTCTTTTCTTTGTCAGCAAAAGTACCACGCATCTTTGATATTATATCAGAATCTGTTTTTGCATACTGGATTCGCTGATTTATTTGAAAACATGTTACTTTTAATTAGACTGAAAACTATTTACATAGTCATTAATATTTCAAATTTCTTTATAAAAACGCAGGCTAATTTTGAAGACATCATCCCTGAGATATATATGTGAGAAGATAGCTAGCTTCCTGAGTATTGAATGAAAGTCTTGGCCTGTGATTTACAACGCAGTCATATTCCAGCATATTTTTTCAGAAGAAAAACTAAAGATTTTTCATATGGGAAAAATTCTGAACCATGTTTCTTTCCATTAAAACAATGGGGAGGAGCAGAGTGATTGTACAGCGGGTAGGGCATCTGCCTTCCACATGGCTGGTATGCATCTGATCCCTGACATCCACATGTTCCCTGAGCCCTGCCAGGAGTTATCCCTCAGCAAAGGATCATCCCTTACTAGGGACCTTTAATAGAAGAATCCAAATGTGTCTATTCGCTATTGGAATTACTTCCAAAATCTTAACCTATTATTTTAACTGAAAAGACACATTTTTATTTAAACCAATTTTAAATTGGTTTAAATTGCAATCCTTTGAAAGAAAACAAAAGAATGGCACTGATTAGTGCAAACATTCTTGATTAGTGCTGTCATAGCAAATACACCAAGAAAAGAGGAACACTGGAAAATACTGATCTAAGACAGCAGCTTCTCTTTCTTGATATTTATTTCAAGTACCTGGTGTGACTGTACAAAGGCAGATTCTGATGCCATAAGATGGGATGGGGCCTGAGATCAGATTGTTTTCTGAGCAGTATGTCTAGTCTGAAGCACTTAACTTCAAGTGATGAGTTAAACTATTAGCTTGATGTGTGCATTCAGAAATTTCAACTTCCATTTCAAGTGAGCATTTCTTCACTGGAGTCCAAAGAGCTAAAACTAGTTCTCTGATCACATAAAATTACAACAATTCTAGAAATTCCATTTAAAATTGTTTATACAAGAATTTGATCCCAATCTAAATGGAACAAATGGTATTGTAAAGTTGCCTAGGTTTGAGCATGGAACTTGTTAAAAATCAACCACAATTCTTTGCTTTCTTTTACTTAAGCAAGAGGTAAAAGGCTGGGGAGAAACAACTACATATACTACCTGAGCATTGTAGGTTTATGTGGCTGCTCTGGGTTGCCAAAGTATCAGTATACTTAGTCCATTTAACCAAAATAAATATACTGACTACTTGAATTAATTTGGATTTAGTCCTGACGTTTGCCTCCAACTCCCCAGGCTCTTTACCTTCTTTATCAGAACACATCTCCGATGTTCTTGCATATGTCACTATGACACAGCTTCCTATGAAAATCACTCATCTTGGGGCCGGGCAGTGGCGCTGGAGATAAGGTGCCTGCGCTAACCTAGGACGGACCACGGTTCGATTCCCCGGTTCCCCATATGGTCCCCCGTGCCTGCCAGGAGCGACTTCTGAGCGAATAGCCAGGAGTAACCCCTGAGCGTCACCGGGTGTGGCCCAAAAACAACAACAACAACAAAAAAAAAAAACAAACAAAAAAAAGAAAATCACTCATCTCAGCTATCACTTTTATTCAGGTTGTCTAGACAAGCATTTCTCAATCAGAGTCTGTATCAGTTCCAGTGAGCACCCAGAATATTACAAAGGTGGTGGTGGTGGGGGGGGGATCACAGGATAAAAAAAAAAAACACATATATGAGTGGTTTGAGATGAAGAGACCAATCAGAAGGACAGGGAAAGACAGAAACTGGGAAAAAAGATCAGAATGTGTCATACTCATAAAGAAGCTAAGAAATGCCAGCGTCCACAACAAAATATTATTTAGTTCTTATTTTTAGAAATGGAAATGTCAAGAAACTCTGGTCTATACTAAATACAGTTCAGGGAGAAAACTTCACCCAAACCTTAGAAAAGGGAAGAAATCGATCTTTATGCCAAGAATGCCATGACAGAAGCTCCTAAGAAAATGATGTCCCTTTATGGAGGCATTCTGGGCATTAAATAATACAGTGTCCTAGAATCAGACCTTTCTGAGCAGAATGAAACAGAAGAATATCTAAAATGATCAATAATTATAGATCACATTCAGAAATTGTTTTTTTTCAGGATTCCCAAGACTTAGCAGTATATGCTACCTTAATTAAGGCAAAGACCAAGTCACTTAAAATACTTTCAATATAAAATCAGTCTAATGAATTTTCCCCAATAACTTAAAATATTAGTTGGTAAGATGATTCCAGTATCAAATATAGCATCCTAGGAACAGGAATAATGAAATAGGTCATCTCAGATCAGCAAAACATAACTTCGAAACAGAAACTGCTACTTTCTTTATTTTGAATTGATTTGGTTTCAGATTGCTATACCTGACTGTGCTCAGGGATCACTCCTAGAGTGCAGGGGATTTGAACTGGGGTCATTTGTAGGTAAGACAAGTTCCCAAACTCCTGTGTTCTTACTTCCATAAAAATGTAATTTATGCCTAAGCTAAACACTAATAATATGTTCCCACCAAATGAAATCTTAACTATTATTTCTTCACACTATAAAAAATGGGCTGGAGGCTCATTGTAACTGTAAAAGTAAATAGATAATAAATGAATGATCAAGTAAAAAAAAAGGGATGGAGAGATAGTACAAAGGATAAGGATCCTATTTCACTGTGACTCACTCAAGTTTGATCCCCAGTATCATAAAGGGTTCCCAGAGTACCACCAGAAGTGATCCAGAACACACAGCCTATAGTATGGGTCCAAATCACTTCCCTAGCATGTATGAGTTCCTAAATTCAATCCTCAGTGCTGTCCATGATGTTTCTAAAAAAAAGCAATATAGGGGCCAGAATGATAGCACAGGATGGAGGGTGTTTTACCTTGCACAAATCAATCTGTATTTTATCCCCAGCATCTAATATGGTAGCAAGGAGTAATTCCTGTGCACATAGCCAGGAGTGCTGCTGAGTGTTATCCAAAATCAAATAAAAAATTAAAAAGCAATATAGACCAGCTTTCAGAAATCCCAATTTTGAAAATTAAGCTTGTGGAGGTATTATTCCAGGATTTTCTTGGAGAGTCTTTCCATATAAGCATTTCCAGCCAGGTGGGATATAATGGGGAAAGAAGAGATGGATAGAGGTTAGGGGTGAGGGGAACCCATCTCTAGTAACAAGACAAAGTGTTTAATTAAGGCATTTGATTAATGAATTAATCTACACAGGTCTTCAAGGTAATAACCCACAGCCTATTTTTGTAAATAAGGTCTTTGAGCAACACAACTGCGCAGATTAACTCACATACAATCCATAGATTTCTTTACTAGTTTAAAGACTTAGGTAGTTTTAACAGAGATAATCATTTTTAGACTTATTAAACCTAAAAAGATTACTAGCCACACCTTTCTACATAATGTGCTGATTCATAGCTTGGGATGGTGGGGTTAAAGGGACATTGTAATACTTGGGTTTTCTGAGATTAACTTCACAAATCAGAATGCTGCCACAATTTATACCAATCTACAAAAGCAACAAACCTTTCTATGTCTATTCTTTATTTGAAAAATAAAAGAAATTCCTCTACCTCAGACTATAATTCATATTTAGACCCAGGCCTGTTTTGTGTATGACTGTAAGTTAAGAACTTACAAATTTTTAATGATTAACAACATATAAATACAAAACACACACATAATAACATGCAACAGAAACAGTATGTAGCCTATAAAACTGAATATATTATCTGTCCCTTTACAATTTTTGCCAGCCATTGAATAAGATCAAAGAATATCCAATCTGCGTATAATAGGATCTTATCAGTTAGTACCAAAACCAGAAGCAGAATACCAGGCTTCGGAAACACTAGGCTTATATTTATAATAAGCCCAGAGTAACAGTTTCAGAAAAAGAACAACACTAGGTCTTTGGGACTCTAGGCTGTTGGCTTTTTCCACACTACAAGGAAAATCCTGTAAACTCACTTTGGTAGAACCCTTTGCATTATAGGCTGTCTCCACTCTGATGATGCAACCCTATACCATTATTCAGTTACACAGGAATTCCCTACTCAAGTTCCCTGTTTTCCTTCTAGCTCTCCCAGTCCAATCTTTATCCATTAGCTAAATGTAAATCTTTTTTTGTTGTTGTTGTTTTTGTTTTTTTTTTTGGGGACACAACCCGGCAGCGCTGCTCAGGGCTTACCCTGGCTCTGGCTCTGTGCGAAATAGCTGTTGGCAGGCTCGGGAGACCATACAGGATGCCGAGATTTGAATGAGTGTCTGTCCTGAATCAGCCGTGTGCAAGGCAAACGCTGTACTGCTGTGCTATCTCACCGGTCGGCTAAATGTAAATCTTACATCATTCTAGAGTTTAAAACTTTCCATGTAGGGGGCCGGAGAGATAGCACAGCGGTGTCTGCCTTGCAAGCAGCCGATCCAGGATCTAAGGTGGTTGGTTCGAATCCTGGCGTCCCATATAGTCCCCCATGCTGCTAGGAGCTATCCTGGCGTCCGATATGTTCCCCCGTGCCTGCCAGGAGCTATAGAGCAGATAGCCAGGAGTAGCCCCTGAGTGCTGCCAGGTCTGCCCCCCCCCAAAAAAAAAACAACCAAAAAACCTTTCCATGTACAACTATTCCAATTCCATTCATTTTCATTATTAAAATAGTTATAAACTTGAATTTATAAATTTTCCTTAGGTTTTTATTTTATCTGAACATATAGTTTTTGGTATGTGGCATTTTACTACCCTAACATTTCAAATTAAATTTCCTCTTTGATCCACAATTTTTGTTGTGCTATAAAAGATTATAAATGGGTTTGTTACAATCTTTAGATAAGAATTATGTGCTTGCTTGGGCAACACATATACTAGAATTGGAACGATACAAAGAAGATTAGCCTGGTCCCTGAGCAAGGATGACATGCAAATTCGTGAAGCGTTCCATATATTTTGCTTCCCCCCCCCAAAAAAAAGAATGCTTACTACATCATTTTCTAAATATCCTTAATTTCAATGTATTTTTATCTCTTTGAATGGTCATATATTTAAGCGAAATCAGAAATTCTCTTCTTGTGTATCTTTAAAAAAAGACAAAAACTGCCTCAAACAAAGCAATGCTTAATTGAAGCATAAAGCAATAATCAATTTCAAATGGGTTTGTATGAAAATTCACAACATTAATAGTAATTAAATTCATGATAATAAGATCAACTTACCATTGGTTTACCATAAAATGGAAATCCTTGTAACTGCCTTAAGGCATTAGTGGATGAGCCCAATTCTTTAAATATCACAAAAGCTTGTCCCCTCATCTTCATGGTCTTTAAAGCCACAATATCTACTACATGGCCAAACTGAGAAAACAGTGCATAGAGTGATCTCTTTAACTCTGCATAAGAGAAAGAAAATAAGTTGGTTGTGAATGAAGCGATGACAAAATCTTCATCACATCTAATTAAAAGCCCCTCTCACATTCACTTGTTATTTTAATTTTAAAAGTTTCCCAATGGCTATCAAAATTTAATGTACTTGAAACTTCTTATATATGAATTAAAACATATTCAACATAATATAGACATTATTTATATTACTTTAAAAGGCTTAGAATTCTAACACAAGAGACAATTTCAAGCAGAAAAAGGACAGGATTCAATGTTTTAAAGCAGTACAGTTCGTAAGATAGGCATACCTGAACATACTTTATTGTGACCAAATATAATTAAAAAGTACTTACCTTCTTTTTTAATTTTGTCATTCATATTATTGATATAAATTGTATGATTTGGTCTGATATCCATGTTTTGAGTCGAACTTTTCAAACAACCTAAAGAGAATAAATTCTGCTAAGAACAAGGAATATTAACTTAGACTATAATGTGATCTAAAGACAATCAGGATAAATAACATGTAAATCCTCTTTCAATCTCAAATGTCAGAAACCAAAAATTTGCAGAACTTGCCTGCAATCCCTTTTCACAGACACCTTTAATAACATTTTATTCAACAAGTCCATTGTTACATTTCTTTTCGGACAGTGATACTGTCTTCCCACCTGCCAAAGCATAGAGTATAAAGCATCAACAAGGCAATAAAAATTTACTGAGCACTGTTATGAGTCTACTACCAAACATACACACTTTTGACTCCTCATTTAATCATTTGAAAGACCAGAAACGGATAGTACTATATGTTGGTTAAGAGTTCAAATTCAACTAATAGACAAACCTGACTTCAAACTGTGTCTATGCTTACTCATAGCTTAGTTCCATAACCTCTCAATTGTTCCACATGTGATATAACGGAAATGCTAACAGTGTGTAAGTATTCCTCAGAAATGGTTCCACCACTACCTATCTAGACCTGCATTTGCAGTCAGTATTTTAAATGCTATTAGTGGTGATTTGAAAGTAGGGAACTGACCAGAGGTCCCAGGTCATATGCAAGCAGACCTGAGAATTCAGCTTGCTATCTTCTCTCTCTAACTTTTTTCACATGCTTTTTTCACATACTTCACATACTTCAGCTTCTACACTGTTTGGGGTTGTTCTGCGTCCTCAAGTGCCTGTGAGCTGTATATTGACTTGTTATACTCAATGCCTATGAACTGTATATGGACTCTTACAGTCACTGCCTGCGAATTGTACAATAACTATTACACTCAATACCTGTGAAGTGTAGAGATACAATCGATGCCTGTGATTTGTACAATGACTGTTACACTCATTGCTTGTGAACTGTACAGTTATACTCAATGCCCACGAACTATATATTATTATATTATTACACTCCTTGCCCATGAATTGTATATTGGCGGTTACAATCAATGTCTGTGACCTGTACACTGGCTGTTACACTTATCTCCTGTGAACTGTAGATTGACTTATAATCAATGTCTGCGAATTGTAAACTGACTTATAATCAATGCCTATAATCTGTACATTGACTGTTACACTCATTGCTGGTGAACTGTACACTGTTACACTCAATGCCCATGAATTATGTATGTATGTATGTATATATATGTATATATTATTACACCCCTTGCCCAGGAATTGTATATTGGCTATTACAACCAATAACTGTGAACGGTTCACTGCTTGTTACACCATCTCCTGTGAACTATAGATGGATTGTTATAATCAATGTCTGCAAATTGTATACTGACTGTTATAAACAATGCCTAAAATCTGTACATTGATTGTTACACCCATTGCTGGTGAACTTTACCTTGTTGCACTCAATCCCTGCAAACTATGCATTGTTAAACTAATCCTTGCCTGTGAATTGTACATTAGCTATTACAATCGATTCCTGTGATCTGTACATGGACTGTTGCACTCACTCCTTGTGAACTGTATGTATGGCACACATTGCCCGTCAACTGTATATTGCCTGTTACAATCAGTGCCTGGGAACTGTATCTGACTAGACCACTCATGGCTTGTGAATCATCCAGGATGGCTGGCAGAAAGAACTGGAAGAGAGAGACCCTGCCCGTGCAGGGAACGGGGAAGAGCAGGTGAAGTCTTCTCGTTGGAAAGGGGCCCAGCGAGACCAAGAGGACGACTGGAGGAGAGGCAAAGAGGCCGAAGAGGGAGCGGCCACCGCTGCCTCTTGGGATGGAATGAATGACCCAGACTCGGGGGAACCAAGCACGACCGGAGCCAGGCCCACACTCGGGGTCCCGGTCGGCGAGCGCTTCCACGCCGGGCTCGGACCCGAACGCAGGGACACCCCGACCCCCAACGACCGGCCTCACACACTCCTGGTACCCAGAGCACAGTGTATCAATGGGTGGAGCAGCCGCAGGCAGGGCCCGGGATGGAGAAGAAGGGACCAAAAAACGCGCGCGGGACTCACCGGAGACAAGCGGGGGAACCGGAAGTCGGGAACCGGAAGCCGAGTTCGGCAGCGGAAGAGAGGCCGAAGGCGCCTCAATCGAGCGCCGGCCAGGCGGGAAGTCGAGCGTGGAGCGATCGATTCCCAGAGTTGGTGCGTCCACCCGAGCGGCGCTCGGCGTGTGCGCATGCGCTTCTGATGGGCGGGCCGATGGAGAAGTGACGGAGCTTTGTAGCAACTGACTCACTCCAAGCGCTGGCCCCAAGAGGAGAGATTATTGTACCAGAGTAAGATGCTTTTCTTGTCTCCCTACCACACCTGAGTTCTATTCCTGGCATTCCCTTGGATCCCCGAGCACCTTCAGGCGTGATCCCTGAGCACAGAAGTCCTGAGCACCGCAGGGTGTGGCCCCCAAATCTAAAAAAAATAAGTAATCCAACAGAACTGATGAGGACAAAGTGATGCTTACAGAAACTCAGCACGTCCCTTTATCACTTCTGCTGGACTTTTATCTTTATCCTACACAACTCTATGCTA
Organism: Crocidura indochinensis; assembly: GCA_004027635.1. Taxonomy (NCBI): domain Eukaryota; kingdom Metazoa; phylum Chordata; class Mammalia; order Eulipotyphla; family Soricidae; genus Crocidura; species Crocidura indochinensis. Next base: position 11,806 of record PVKC010003950.1, read on the forward strand.
CTCTTTGCAAAGTTTATATCGTTTAAAACTATAGTTTGGGTTATCCATTTGCAACAGTGTTGATATTAATGGCCTTGGGATGGGATAAAGGCAGGCAAAAAATGTTAGTGGAAGAAAGGAATCCACGTTTTCTCTATGCAGCCACTCTGAATTGCAGCTTTCTGTTTAATCTGGCACAAGTGCAGCAATCTTTGTTGACCCTCAGGCCTACAAAGAGGTGCCCTGGTACCACTTCTCTGGGATCTGCGTGCCTCAAGGTTTAATATCCAACAACTTTCAGTTTCTTGAGACTTTTAAGAAATTCTTCAACATTCAACTTAAGAGCTTCAAGTCTTAAAATAAATTCCCAGAGCAAAAGGAATTGCTTTATTGCAATCATACTTTAGGAATAAATACTTGGATTATAAAGAGCACATTGCCACACGCACAATGAATGGTTTCTAAATGTGATTTCTAAATGATGGCTATAACTTGGAGCTTAGATTGGAGTCACGTAGGTTGGTACAAAGCAAGGTTGTCCTCTCTTATCACTCCTATTCGACATAGTACTGGAAGTACTTGTCATTGCGATTAGGCAAAAAAAAAAAAAAAAAAAAGGATATCAAGGGCATCCAGATTGGAAAGAAATAAATCAAACTCTCACTGTTTGCAGCTGACATGATAATATAATTAGGAAACCCTCAAGACTACCAAAAAGCTTCTAGAAACAATGTATTTATATTGCATAGTGGCAAACTACAAAAATAACATGCAAAAATTAATGGCCTTCTTGTACACCAATAATGATAGAAAAGAAATAGACATTAAAAAAAAAACGATTCACATTAGTGTCGCACAAACTCAAATATCCTGGAATCAACTAAAGAGGTGAAGGACCTATGCAAAGACAACTACAAAACCCTGCTTTAAGAAATAAAAGAGGACACAAGGAAATGGAGACACCCTGCACATAGATTGTGAAGATTAACATAATTAAAATGGCAGTACCCCCCCCAAAGCATTATACAGATTTAATATAATTCCTCTAAGGATACTCATGACATTTTTCAAATAAGTGGGTCAAACACACTTGAAATTCATTTGGAACAATAAACAGCCATGAATAAATAGCTAAAGCAACCATTGGGAAAAGGAATATGAAAGGCATCACTTTCCCCAATTTCAATTGTATTGCAAAGCTATTCATTAAAACAGCATGGTACTGAAATAAAAACAGACCCTCAGATCAGTCGATAGACTTCAGTATTCAGAGAATATGCCTCAGACATACAATCAATTAATTTTTATACAGGTACAAGAAATGCAAAATGGAGCAAGGAAAGTCTATCCAACAAGTGGTGTTGGCACAGCTAGTCAGTCACATACGAAAAAGCGAATTCAGACCTCTATCTAAAACTATGCAGAAAGGTCAAATCTACATGGGTTAAAGACCTTGATATCAGACCCGAAATTATGTGGTATTTAGAAGAACATGTAGGTAAAACACTCCATGGCATTGAACTAAAGGTATCTTCAAGGAGGAAACAGCACTCTTCACACAAGTGGAAACAGAAATAAACAGATGGGATTATATTAAGCTGAGAAGCTTCTGCGCCTCAAAGGAAATAGTGCCAAGAATACAAAAGCCACCCACTGATTCTTCTGATCATATAGATAAGATCTAGGGAGAGGACATAGTCCTGTTATCTTCCCAGATTGCTCACCTCTGATTAAACCTGCTTTTAATTCCATTATCTCTTATCTCTCAAATATTCTATTCAAGTACTAAGCATTCAAATGTGTGCTCTGTAATAATTTTGGTAAACACGGCTATAAAAGGTCTGTGTACACCAAATATCTTCGATTTCCCAGTTCCCAAGCTTGGCCATGTTAGCTCTTCAGGGTTGACAATTATACTACTAGGAATGGGGAGACCATCTGGTGATAGGCGACAACTATCAGATATATGCTGGCAACTCGTGGAGAGCTGACCCTGTAGAGGAAATTTGGGCAACTCCTTGCAGTTGCTAAGACCCATTTTTCTTCTCAGGGACTCTCACTTCCTTTTTTCTCAAGAAACCAGTTGCTCTTAGATGCTCCATCTCTTTGATGTAGAATAAATGATTTAATTACAGAAAGAATCAAAGATGTACTCAAAGAGTAGGTAAGAACCTTGGAGTGCACAGTCAAAAGCTCTCAATGTTTGTCCTTTGGGATCCATGTGACATTGAGGTACTGTTTGTTAGGTGAGTTAACAAGGCTTTGTATTTTGTTTGCAATTGTGTTTGGACTGGCTTTATTCTGTTGGTTTTGTTCTATGAAGCTAGGTTTTTCTATATTTTAGTTTGCAATGGGGAATTCAGTCTCAATATCTTCTATATCATATCCTAGAACACTGCTCCACTCTTATTTTATATGCCCATAAGTAAAAAAAGGAAAATAATTTTCTATTGTAACAGTGACTCATCTACAGATACAGTGAATTTGGAGAGCAATGCCCCCTTAATGGGTCTCTAAATGAAGATACAATTACAATAGTTTTGTCAAAGATCTAACAAATGGGAGGAGGTATCATATGACCAAGCTTTTATATTATTGCATAACAAGGACTCATTAGAAGTTTTCTTTCTGAATAGTGCACAGAAGAATAAAAGGCTCATTCATCCTCCCTAATCATTAAAACCAGCGAGAATGGAAAATTTTTTTTATTATTATTTATCCTTATGTGTCTTTGTGGCACCTCTGAGGTTCCCTGTGCTGCCTCTGCTCTAAGAATCTCCTTCCCTGTCAGATAAGATAGCCTTGCTGATCCTCCCCACCAACATGAAAGAGCTTGGAAGTTGAATTTTGTCTTTTTATAATGTGAGTAGTTCTGACTTGGTCCAACCTAGAGTTTTGGAAATTATAGCAGTTTATTTTCAGGTCTTCTAACTTAAACAAGATACCACGGTGTTGGGGAGATGGAACCTAGATTAAAGTGACTGTGATTTCTTCCTGATATTTATTAAGAAATGATTTCTCTGTCACATAATCTTTTTAAGCCTGAAGTCTACTTTTTCTGATAATAGTATAGCCACCCACCCATTATAAAGGGGTTGTTTTCTTTAAGGATTGTCCTGCAACCTTAAACTTTAGTCTTAGTTTGCTCTGACTACTCAAATGTGTTTCTTTTAGGCATCAAAATATTAAATTAATTTTCTGATTTATTTTTGCCACTCCATGTCTCTAGATTGATGCATTGAGAGAAGTTACTGTCTTGGGATTTTGTGTCATGTTTTTGTAGAATTTTGTTGTGATTGTAAGGTATATTTCTGGCATGTAGTCCATCCCAAGTCAGTCATAGGTACCACTCAGTCTCCTCACCATTAGGTGTTGTCCTGGAGGCCTTGGAGTACTGATGGGTACCTGGGTAATACTTGACACAACAGGACCTGAGCAGCACCCTATTCTCAGTCACTGGTCTAGTGTTTGAGTCTAGTCTGGTGACTGACAAGTGGCCCTGGATCTCCTGAGTACCATTTGGGACCCCCAGTCCCACCAGAAAATTCTGATTTTACATTTATTGTAGTTCTGAAATTAGCCTTGATTTGAGAGAGGGCAAGTGGGGCCCACATCAAACTGTGCTAAGGGCTACAGATATGGATCATTACTGGTGTGCTCAGGGGATATATAAAGGATATTAGGGATGAAATGTGGGCCAACTTCATGCAAGAAAATCACTGTATCTATTGTATTCTATCTTTGGTTCCAGCAGTTTTAAATTAAAAAATTAAACTCTAGGCAAACTTGGGGCTGTGATTCAGTGAAATAGTACTAGCCTTGTATATATGAAGCTCTGGGTTTGATATCTGACATCACAAAAGAGAGTGAGAAGAAGGGAGGAAGGGGAGAGGAAAGGAGGGAGGGAGTAATGGTGTTTGAAACAGGATTGACCACATACAAAGCAAAACCTTTTCCATATTATTTCTCTAGCCTCAGAAAGAGTCTTTTAGGGATCAAAAAAAAAATCAAAAACTTTTTTTGTTCTTTGTTCTGTTTAGAACTATCATCTGAGTAATTTAGTTTCATTATTGTTTTTGAGAAAAATAGTTTTTGATCTTTTTTTAAAACTTTATTGATTGATTAGTTACTGGGCCACACCCAGATGCGCTCATGGGTTACTTCTGACTCTGCACTCAGAAATCACCCCTGGCAACTGGGGGACCATATGGGATGCCAGGAATTGAACTGAGTCCCTCCTGGGTCAGACACATGCAAGGCAAATACCTTACTGCTGTGCTATCTCTCTGGCCCTGTTTGATCCTTACGATTCTTAATTATTTAGGAAATAGGGTAGACTGAATTGTTGAAGACCAGAGCAGTGTGGAAGCTAGTATTCTCAAGGACTTAGGTGTCATTTAGCTAGTAAAGTTTGATAAATTCTCCTACCCACCTCATGACCTTCCATGACTTGGCAAGAGGTCCCTGGGGCTTTATTTTTTGTGCTGTGTCTTGTTTCTATTATGTACTATATTCTTTGATTTGGGAATTTATCTGTGAGTCCCAGGTTTCTTTTCATATTTCTATGTGCTGTAATATATAGACTGTTTATTCTGTTGTCATACAAAGAAGCCCTTGACAACAAAAGATAAAAAGTTATCAATACAAGTAGTCCTTAGTGACTTTTCATTCTAAGTTTAAAACAATAAATTTATGGCGCTAGAACAATAGCATAGCAAGTACAGCATTTGTTTTGCACGTATCTGAACCTGATTAGATCCCTGGCATCCCATATGGTCCCATGAGACTGCCAGGAGTTATTTCTGAATGCAGAGCCAGGAGCAACTCATGAGTGCTGCCGGTGTGGGCCCAAAACAAAACAAAAACACAAAAATACCACAATATACAAATAAAACTGTAGATCTAAAGAAATGCAGCAGGTTGATTAGGGTCTAGGGACTAAGAGGAAGATATCTTAGGTGGTTTGTTCTGTCTTGCTTTCTTGCCAGAGATCAATCATTTTTTGACCTTTAGGAAAGAAAAATTGGGAGATAGATTAAAGTGTTTTTACTTTTTCTTGGTTGAGGGATCTTTTAGTCTCAAAAAATTGTGGGTTTATCTTTAGGATTTATCTTGATGTTTGAGGTCCAGGTTCAACTAGGAATTAGGTTATTTATTTTTTATTTTTTTGTTTTGTTGGACACATTTGGTGGCACTCAGCGGTTACTCCTGACTCTGAGCTAAGAAATTTCTCCTGGCAAGGGCCTGAGCGATGATAGTGCAGCATTAGGGTGTTTGCTTGCATGTGATTGACCCAGGACGGACTGGGTTTGATCCCCTGGAGTCCCATATGGTCCCCCAAAGTCAGGAGCGATTTCTGAGCGCATATCCAGGGGTAACTCCTGAGAATCACCGGGCGTGGCCCAAAAACCAATATATATGCCCCTGGCACACTAGGGGGACCATATTGGATTCTGTGGATTGAACCCAGGTCAGTCCTAGGTCGGTTGAGTGCAAGGTAAACACTACCGCTGTGTTATCACTCCAACTTCAAGTAATTAGGTTCTTTTGACCTTATAAATGAAAGTATGGTTTTCGCCATGAGAACCATCTTGAGTTAGAAATTAAATCAAAGTGCTTGTGTTTAGTTTTATTTTTACAATCATGGGAAAACAAAGAGAATTCTCTTGTATCTAAAGTTATGTTAGCATGTTTTCCTCACTTTGGCGAATAAAACTGGTTTTAAATTTAGTAATTTTATCTGAAACAAAGGTCTCTGAATGTATAAAATTCTTATTATGCATATATTTACTAAAAAGAATTATTTTATATCACTTAAATAGAGATGATAACTAACTTGGGTCAGAGAGATAGTACAGTAGATAGGTGTTTTTTGTGTGTTTTTGTTTTGTTTTGTTTTGTTTGTTTGTTTGTTTTGCCTCTTTGGCACCCCATATGTTTTCTGAGCCAACCAGGAGTCATCCTGAATGTAGAGCCGTAAATAAGCTCTGAATACCAGCAGGTGTGGCCTCCAAATCATTAAAAAAAAAAATTTCATATAAAATCCTGGCTTGTCCAATCAAGTTAACTTATTATCATCCATTGTCAAAAACTGGCCTTATTTCCTAACACCCAAAATATGAGTCCTTTGGAGGTCCTAGAAGGACCTGATGTACATGACCATGTCATTCATGTCACTCCAGCTTCCTCAGAGAGAATCTAAGGAGCCATAGGTAATTCAGCTACATTTGGTCAAGAGCACTGTCATGGTTTAGGCTCTGTCCCAATGGGTTAAATACCAAAGCTGAAAATTAAAAAAGACTCTTAGAAGTTAGGAAATGCTAAAACAGATTGATTGGTTCAGGGCCTATAATTTGGAAAACCTGACAACCCAGAAGCCACCTTGTTTTAAACTTATATTACTTATGAGAACTAAACATCTACTAATATCATGGGAAAAGGGCAATATTTTTATAATGGCTATGGAATCATGTCTGGCTAGATAATGCATGTCAGTAGACCCTTTTTCCTGAGAAATTAACTTGCCTTGATTCAGAGGAACTTTTTAAACTTAATCTAAACTTTCAGCAATTTCCTGGAGAAAGAAAACTGTATAATTACATAGATTTCCACTGTGTATACACAAAATAATTGTCTGTGTTCATTAGAATAAATATATTTTTGCTATACTTATACAGAATAACTGGATATATTCATTAAAAGAAATCTTAATCTGTTACTATAATTGATAGAAAAGGAAAAGGTAGGAAAATATGTTACAGTAACATGCCTTTTCATGGAGACTACCAAATTTCATGGATTTTTCCTCTTAATCATATTTATTTCAAAGTTATTGCTTGTAAATTTGAATAAATACTCATTTTGGGGGTTATATCTATCTGAATCTTTCACAATCAGATCTCCAGTCTTTATTGTTTCCAGTTGACTCATATTGATTATTATTTCTCAAAGTCCTCTTCTGAAGGCACTGTGAACTTATGAGGGGGAGATTGATTGTGCTGTTTCCTTGAACATCAGAGACACAGCCAACTAGGAAATCTTGTGATCATAAGGTTTAGTTAGAAACAGACAGTTCTCTGAACTGTTAGCTAACTTAGTTTACTTCTGCTTGTACCCTTCTCTCCTTCTTTTGTCTATAGAATTGTCAAACTGTCAGATTTAGTTCAAAGCCCCAACAACCATAGACAAGAAAGAATTAAAGCTGATCCAAAGAAATTATTATCTGACCTCAGTATTAGAAACCAGAAAGCCTGTTGGGTTACGGATAGTTAAAATGTTAAGAATGATCCTCCTTATCCTTTCCTGAAGGATAAGATGGCACTGATTTTAATCAATTGCCTTTATTTGCATTAACATTAGAAATGTGCCTTCTGATTCTATCTGATGCTATCAGGCTCCTTGCACATGGCTAACCTGGATTCAATCCCACTTCTGGTTCTGTCAGTCCTACGAAGAGTGGTAGTGACTCTTAAGCATAGACTGACCTTTAAGCATAGAGTCAGGACTAATCCCTAAATACTGCTAGATATGGCATCCAAAGAAAAATGAACAAAAATATGTTTTATGGAAGGACAAGCTTCTGCCACCTTCTAGATTGCTAGATCCAGAATAAACCAATTTTTATCCCATCAGTCTTTATGTTGTGAGTATTGGCCTTTAAACAATAAAAACCCAAATTTGTACTGAACAAATTTATCAAGGTAGTACTGGGGATGAGAGGAAGGAGGAGAAGAGAAGAGACCTAGAAACAATGAAAAAGAGATATTCACACTTTGGTAAGGGTGTAATAATAATTGGAAAGATCATATACACACCATTATTCATTGCACAAAACACTTAGTATAATGGCTAATATTTGGAATCAACCTATGTTTCCAATGATATAGAAAATGGTCATGAAGATTTGATGGTATAATACACAGCAACAATAAGAAACAGTGAAATTATGCAATTTGCTGCAACATGGATAAAATTGGAAAATATCATGTTAAATTAAGTAAGTCCCAAGAAGGAGAAAAAATATAGGAAGATCTCACTTATTTGTGGCACTTAGAATAACTAGATGACAGACTGAAATTGTAGTATAGGTGGACATTTACCTTGAACACAACCTATTGAGCTTTGATCCCAGATACCCCGGAGGGTCCCCTGAGCCCTGCCAGGAGTGATGATTGAGTGCAAAGACAGAATTCAGTTAGTAATATCCTCGGGGTGACCCCAAAACAAAAATTAATAGTATAATTGGATGTAATTGTACTATATCCAGGAAATGTAGTGTGTTAAAATGGGATTACTTAGATAACCCTTAGATTCAGAGTATAGGGAGGAGAATGGAGAAGGAAAGTAATTGAGGTGGGGCAAGAATAGACAAATAGGAAGCAATGGGGGAAGGAGTCAAGTGTCCTTAGGTATACTGGTGGTATAAAGAAATGACATAACTAAATATCCAAACTGCAGAATCAGACACTGAAAACATGAGGTCCAAATTTCGTCAACCAAACTTCAATACATACCTATTAAGGTGGCTAGCTGAAGCTAGGAGGCAGGGTTGAGGGAAAGGGTGGAATGAGAGGGAACCTGGAAACATAAATAGAAGGAAGTTGACCCAGAAGACACTGATGATGGGGTTGGTGCTGGAACACTATATGTCTAAAGAGCTATTGTAAATAACTTTGAAAATTGGAGCCGGAGCAGTGGTGCTAGAAGTAAGGTATCTGCCTTGCAAGTGCTAGCCTTGGATGGACAATGGATCAATCCCCTTGCATTTCATATGGTCCCCCCAAAACCAAGAGCTATTTCTGGACTCATAGCCAGGAATAACCCCTGAGTGTCAAATGGGTGTGCCCCCTCAAAAAAACAAAACAAAACAAAACAAACAAAAATCTTTGAAAATCATGTTGCTTTAATAAAATAAAACTTAAAAACAATAATTAGTATTATTGTCAGTCAAGTTACCTCAAAAATGTTATCTCTAAAACAATAATAGAAAAGAAAATGTGTTTGCTCAGGTTTAACCTAGTTCTGTCTCTCATAGAACATTTAAACTACAGGATTTACTTAGCTGTGAAACAGGTTTTTTATCAAACTAAACCCAGAGGCAGAACTGTATCACCCCAGCAAAGCTTTCTGCTTCTGTTGATGATGAAACTGGTTTATTTTAAAGTAGCAGAAAAATTACCACAAACAATTGGGGAATAAAACTGTGTCAAGGCATATAAATAAGAATGATAACTGAGGTGCCTCTTAGTAACTCCAAAAACACATATATTTTTCTAACTTATCTGCACGTGTTTTATGTTTCTCATTAAATGCTTTCAGTATCTTGGTGCAGTAGCTTTAAGACAGGCCATGTTTAATAGAAAATGCATCATAAAACTGTGGTGAATACATTTGGCTTATTTATGTTCCATACAGTCACAAAATGTACCACAATTTGTATCCTTTTTCTCTCCCCAGGTGGTGATTGCATTAAAAAATTTATGTAGAGTGAAATTATTTTCACAACAAGCATTAAACAAATCTGGGAATTATTTGTTAAGCTCCAAATCAGTTTTACCTTTCCTTAGCTAATAGTGATTATGTTCAGTGAAATATCCTCAAAACAACCCTCTAGTTCAGAGGAGACATTATTTTGTGCAATTTTTTACCCAGTTCCTTGAAAATGTTTTTTTTTTTATTATTTCTGAATATCTTCTTGTTTGGGATAAAGGTAAGACCCAGAAGACTATCATTGATAATAAACATTACTGTATTGATGTTAATAGTCCTCACACCCATGAGACTAGTGCTCACTGACCAAAATAGATAAAATCTGATATATGCAAGTAGAGTTTGTGCCACAAAATATAGAGAGATAGCATGGAGGTAGTGCATTTATCTTGCATGCAGAAGGATGGTAGTTCAAATTCCGGCATCCCACGTGGTCCCCCACGCCTGCCAGGAGAGATTTCTGAGCGTGGAGCCGGGAGTAACCCCTGAGTGCAGTCGGCTGTGACCCAAAAACAAAACAAACAAACAAAAAACAACAAAAAAAAAACAACAAAAAATCTGATATAGCTCTTATATGAAATTCATAGTTTACAAGCACTATCTGACCTTTGAGGACCTGATAACTGATCTGGATCAGTGGGAGCAGAGGGTAGAAATTTGGACTTGACTTCTTATAACAGAGGGTATACATGGTCTGGGCCACCTCCATTCCTTGAAGGCCACTACTGAAGTAATAAAATCAAAAAAGTTAAGACATCACCTAACAAACAAGATACCATGTAAATAACAATTATCAAGTATAGTAGATTTGACATATAACACCTAATACTGTATTTTTATTTTAAGGTTTATAATAATCTGGTGGGATGTTGTTGTGTTGATTTTTTTGGCTGCACCCAATGATGCTCAGAGGTTGTTATTCTTGGCTCTGCATCCAGGAATTATATCTGGTGAACTCAGGGAACCATATGGGGTGCCAGGGATTAAGCCCGAGTCAGCAGCATGCACTTTACTCTCTCTCTCCAATCCTGTAAGACTTATAATAATAATAATAATAATAATAATAATAATAATAATAATCTGAAATCCAAATTTATTGTTATTATTTTGGTTTTAGAGCCATATCTGGCTATGCTTAGGGTGTGTTCCTGTTCCCATGATCAATCAGGTATCATCCTTGGTGGTACTCAGGGGCCATAAAATTGAACCTGGGTCTCTGAGTTGGCCACATGCAAGGCAAGACCTTGACCTACTGTACTATCTCTCCAACTTTAAACCAAATTTATAAGAAAAATTCCCCCTCTCGATTTTAGATCCTAATTGCATAATTTTAAACATAGGCATATCACTAATTTCATGGGCATAGGAACAGACACTTTAGTGCAGTACTTCTCAAATATACATACAGATTACCTGTGAATTTTGATAAAAAAAAAAAACATCAAAGAGATGAGATTAAATGGGAAACTGAGGTCAAGGAGATTCAGGCACATCAGTGGTGATAAGGAATGGCAGAGCTAAATATCGAAACTACAGAGTCAACAACACTGAAATAATGAGACCCAAACATTAACAATCAAAGTTAAACAATTGGCAGGCTAGAAAGGAAAGGTATATGAAGGAACCTTGAAACTTGGTGGCAGGAAGATGTCTTTGGTGCTGGAATTTTGCCAAAATAGTGTATGTCTAAAACTCAACAATGAATTATTTTTTAAAGCAAAATAAACTTTGTTTTAATACAAAATAAGTAAAAACTCAAATTTTGATTTTGTAGAACTAGGAAAGGGTCTGAGAACTTGAAGTTATCGGAGGCATACAGGGGTTACAACATCTTCCCCCTCACTATATTTTGTGGCACAAACTCTACTTGCATTATTTTGTTAAAAATTGATAGATGCCCAGTCTTGGACATAACAATTAATTCTGGAACATGAGGTACTACCAGATATAGTATATTATCTTCTATGCAAACACAAAGTAACAATTTCTTTCAAAGTCACTATTACTTATTTAAAGCGTTGCTTTATTTTAACTGTCTTCTATAGGAAACAAGGGAAAGTAACCCTGGAGTTTTTGTTTCCTCTTAAAATGAGATTTAATTGTGAGGTTCTTTTATTTGTGGAGTGGGGGGTGGGCCAAACCTGGTGACACTCAGGTTACTCCTGGCTATGCCCTCAGAAATTGATCCTGGCTTGGGGGACCATATGGGACGCCAGGGGATCTAACGGCAGTCCATCCTAGGCTAGCACACGCAAGGCAGAGGTCTCACCGCTTGTGCCACTGCTCCAGACCCTGATGGCGAGGTTCTGGATCACCTTTTAATCTGTGGTTGTCATTAAAGCTGAGCACAAATGTTCTGGTTTTTATCTCCTAGAGTCATGAAGGATTTGTACTTCTGTACACACTTTGAAAAGTGGCATGATTTTGTAACTTGCTCTAGCTAACAAATAGAGCAAATGATTAAATATATACTCAGGGGTTACTCCTAGCTCTGCATCAGAAATCTCTCCCAGCAGGCTCAGGGAATCAAATAGGATGCCAGGGATCAAACCCAAGCATGCCTTGGTTTTTTGGGTCACACCCAGCAGTGCTCAGGGGTTACTCCTGGCTCCATGCTCAGAAATTACTCCTGGCAGGCACGGGGGACCATATGGGGCACCAGGATTCGAACCGATGACCTATTGCATGAAAGGCAAACGCCTTACCTCCATGCTATCTCCCAGGCCCCCCAATCATGCCTTGGGTAAGCCACATGCAAAGTAAATGCCATACTGCTGTGCTATCACTCCTGCCCCTGGAATATTTTTTGTTCAATACTTTGAATATATCATTCCACTCTTCTCTTATAAGGTATTTATATGGAAGGTCTGTTAAAATTCTTATGTTGTTTCCCTCGTATTTAAAAATAGATTGTACATTTTTGCTTTAAATTGTCTTTTTCTTTTATTTTAAATTTTGATTACTATGTCTTTGTATTTTTGAAATATTTTGTTGGATTCTCTTTGGGCCTTTTAAATCTGTGCAGAGATAAGGAAAGTTCTGAGTAATTTTTTTGTGACAGCCATTCCCCCTTTTCACTTTTTCCTTTCCTCTGGTATTCCTATGATTCAAAGATTATTTCTCTTGCTATTACATATCACCAATCTTAAATGTGCTTACATTAATTTATCTTTTTTCTTTTGTCAATTCATTGTATGTGATGTCCAATATTTTGTCTTGAATTCCAATGATATAGTGAATTCTATTGTTATCATATGGTAACTTCCTTTGTTATGACTGGGCATTTTATTTATAATGCCTTCAATTCCATTTATATGGATTCTTTCATACACAAGATCAGTTTCTCTTTCAGTTTGTTGAATGATTTTACCAATGATTGCCTTATTTTCATGGAAATTGCATGGAACATTGGTTTACATTCCTCATCAATAGAGGTTTAGGTTTTCTTTGATATCTATGATTTGGGAAAACTACCGACTCTGTCTACCAAAACATGTGCATTCACTTGTATTTTGTATCTTGAAACTTTTAAAAAGTTGTGAGCACTGTGATTTGAGATCCATATTTACAATTGTGTGTGAGTTGATTTGCTTATATTTCAACACTATGTTTATCTCTATAAAGTATTAACCTAACAATGTCAGTGCCCTAAAATGCTATTTCAGTTTTCATATAGGAGAGTAACTAGTGAGCCATTTGTCTTGATGATAATTGTAAAAGAATTTGAGATCTCAAAACAAAAAAAACATTTGGAGCTAGTCAGATGGAAGAGGTGAACATGTCACACAGATAATCTACTATCTGTGTGGTTTTGAGATTGAGAGGCAGACAGCAGTAGGAATGAGCAGTTCTTGGTGAAAGGAAGCAAGGAAGGGGTATGAGAAGTGTGGACCAGAGAGGGAGCAGAGCCCTGGACTCACCTAAATAATAAAAGAGGCCATTGTCTGCATTATGGAACCCTCTGGTTATGTCCTGGGTTCTGCAGCTTGGGGTGGGGTATTCTTGGTGCAGAGTACCAAGAGAGAAGTGGCACACAATGTGGGAATTGTGAGGCAGGTGACTACAGTTACGTTGGGCTCAAGAGACACTCTGATGTCCTTTGGATTTCCTGACACCACAGCTCTTTGAGGGGTTGAGGATTGCCTTTGAGGACTTAACTTCAGATTAAAAAAATTTGTTATCAGAAGATCTTACATTCTATATCATCTTTGGCATAATCAGGATATTCCTAACTATGAAGCATTTTTGAAATGGCAAGACACGGAGAGCAGGATTGACCATACAGAGTCTCTGACCAGTGGAAAGTCATTTGTCCTTTATCCTGGGAACCTTGATCATATATACATATGGCTAGCAAGAGCAATTTTGGACAGAGTTAAAGCTCTCAGACACACAGAAACATTCCTGACCATAGCATCTAGGAATTTTTTAAGAATTACAGCCCCAGGAACTTCAGTCCCTTAATAGTCTGCCTTTCATCAGTTCTGGAGAACCTCTAGAAATTGCCAGTAAAATTGTTGTAGCAACAGATGTAGTGTAAATACAGTCCCAACCCATATAAAAGACTCAGGGAACCTACCCTATAAAAGGTGGAGACTGATCATTTGGACTTTCTGAGACATTAACCTTTTTTCCAAATCCCCATGTTGTCCTTGAGTCAGGAAACACTCACTAAATACCAGTGATGACAAGATGTGTTCATGAAGAAGTTTCATTGTGGATTTGTAAGGAGGACTGACAGACTTCTCAAAGGTAACCTGCTAAAGCTTCAGTTACTCTCCTGTTGTCACCAGGTCTAGTGGACACAGACTCAGTCTTCTCATCTAATTGTAGCACCATTTACATTAGATTATAATTTGTCTGTCCTCAAGCATGGTGGGTTATATTACACAGAGACTGATCCTGACCTCTCTGGAAATTACTCTGGGAATTTTTCCTTGTTAAAAATTTAGTTTCAGATGTTTAATTATTTTAATCTCATCTATTCCTTTTGATGACAATGATAATAATGTTTCATACACTATGTTATACTCACACACACTAGATTGAAAAATTCCAGTGATTGCATAACTGTCTTCTTGAAAGAAGCACAGCATAAGTGACTTTGGGCCACACTAGCCCTGTCAAGGCATATCCAGAATAAAAGTTGTGGTCTCCCCTTTAGTCTACAGAGATATCCTGACCCCTACACACCCCTTTTCTCAAATGATTTTCCAAAAGTTGAGGACGGAGAATGAACCATTCTCTGGACCTTTGCTATAAGAAATAATTTCTGTTATTCTTTGCCCTTTCAGTTGCTTTTCTTCTTATTTTTATTGGCCTACAGATGAGCCAGGATTTTCTTATTAGCTTCTGGGGTCTTGCCAAAACTATGTGTTTCTTACATAAAAAGCGGTACCTTTATACCAAACTGCTCCATCTAGTTTTTAATTATTGGATGCCTCTTTCAAAGAAAATTTGATCCCCAAATCTATCAGTTCATCTTATAGCTGTGTGAGACTCTAGTTCTGTGTTACCAGTTGTGGGAGGTATGCTGAGGTATGTGGGAGGTATATGGGAAGTATGTGGGAGGTAAGGGAACAGGGAATGAAAACAGATTGGGGGTTTCAGGGGCTGGGAGAGAGGATAAGGAAGAATTAAACACTAACTGGTATCCTATGGAGCTAGAAATATTCTACAGATATATCAGATAAAACATCTTCAATATTCCATATCAGTCAGGAAACATACCACTCACAATAAAAAACAAATTTATTTAAATTAAAGAATAAAAAGTAAATAGTTGTAAAACACATATCAAAATAATAAATACGGTTATGAAAGAGATATACCCATCCCACTTTTTGGAGGGGGATATTTCACAACACTTCTCCATCTCCTCTTCTGTAGAGATCGGGACTTCATCCAGTTGCAAGTCTGCTGAGACCTCCTCCCCCATGTCTGAGGGGTCTCTCAGGAAGGGTGCACATTCTGCAGCTCCATGATCCTGATCCTCTTTGGGGGGTGGCACATCAGCAACATCAGGAACCATTTTGGCTTCTCCGTTTCTACTTGGCTCATTTAGTGGAAGAGATGTTGTTGGAGGATCCAAATCTGGAAATGAGAGAGAGGAGAAAAGATTACACATGTTTCTGCCCCCAGATGCTTTTCTAAGGTCAGATCCCAGGTTGACATCTGCAGGGAACGTGAGAACCTGGACCACCACCATGTCTTCCCCACGATACTTTCCTATGTCTGACGGTTAATCTTGATCTACTAGAACACCAGTTCCTGGGACAATCTGATTGTGGCTCCCCCATTCTTCCTGTCCATATGCTCAGACACATCATGTGGCTCTCTCACCTTTATCATAGTGATCCTCTGAATCTTGTGCCTCATGGATTATTAATGCGTTGAACAGTGGATAGATTTTAATAACTTCGGAGTATTAATCTTCCATTTGGTCATCCCGTCTGTCGCACAGCTCTTCAACCCAGTCTTTGTAACACCACTCTCTGGTGGGCAAGGCGGCACTAACATTGGACCAGGTGTCTTCACTAAAGGACCCCTCTTCTCTCTTTCTACAGCACTAATGAGACAAGATCAGCAGAAGGTCAGCATTCCTTCTCTGTACACTACCACTCAGTCCCTTTAACTGAATCCCAGGTCCTGGACTGGGGTCCCATGAATGTATATGATACACTTTAATATTAAGTTAAAACTTAATTTGAAGGGCATCACCCAGTTTCCCTGACTCAGATATAAGCCTGGGACTGTGGAGGAGCATTGACTCCTCCACTGTAAAAGGCAGGCCCTTTCCAAATGAATAGATACACACAGAACCAAAAACACACACTCAAACACACATACACTCACACACATGCAAACACAAACATATACTTGTAGAGGTATCAGTGTTTTGACCTATCTGTACTGCTTTGTCTTACCCTTGATGACCTCCTGGGAAGAGACTGGGCAGCTTTGCACCAACTCCTACCCCAGTTCTTCAGTCTTTGAACTATTACCCTCTTTTTTGGGCTTTTTTGGCCACAGTCAGGGGTTCAGGGGAAACAAAACATCCTTCTCAGCTTGACCAACAAGCCAACTGCCATTTAGTATTTGTATACCTAGTGACCAGGGTTCCAAGTTCTATGACCTTATCATGTGAGGTCACTTCCTGGTCCTCAGACCTGGGCTTCCTCCTCATAATAACCTCTTCATAATTGCTCTATATGATACTTCTCACCTTCTGTTCCTTTGTCCTATTTATACATAGTTGCCCCTTCACAGTCAACTCACTTCCCTGGAGAGAGAAGGATGAAACCAGGGCCTGTGGTGTTTATTGATATAGAATTAGATTTATCCCTGTATTTTCTCGGCTTGTGACTTTTATAATCCATATGTTCCTCGTGTATTGATTCATTCCCACATCTTCTCCTAAGGATATCATAACTCTGAGGCAGATACAAATGAATTTATAAAACGTTCTATAATTTTTGAGAATAAACCCTTTTGTGTATGAGCTGTTGAAGATATAAAGATAGTGTCTTTCAGCTGTCCTTTCTAAAAGTATATACAGAACAGAAATCATGGAGACTAATCAGTTAATTAGAAAAACATCTTAGATTTAGAAATGGGTAGATACACCTAGACTAGTCTGTAATGAATTTAATGCCCACTGAAATTTTCGCTATTATTATTTTTGTTTGTTTTTTGGGCCACACCTGGCGATGCTTAGGAGTTACTCCTGGTCATGCACTTAGAAATCGCTTCTGACTTGGGGAACCATATGGAATGCTGGGGATCAAACAGAGATCTTTCCTTGTTCAGCTGCATGCAAGGCAAACACCCTACTGCTGCACTATCATGCCAGCCCCAATTTTCACTATTCTTATCATATATTACAAACTAATGCTTGCTGTATCTTTCTGATATATGCTTATTTTGTGACCAGGAGTAATGCTTTTGCTTTTGTGAGTGTTTCTTCTATTTTATTGCCATTTACACAGCATAACAGATGTCTTTCAGATGTGAAAAATAATCCATTATTTCCAAAATGCCCCAGTAGTTATTAAGGTCTGGATTGACACTGCTCCAAAATGGTCTGTCCTTTTAGAACAAAGAAGCTCTCAATTAGAGACTCTTTTATCTAACTTTCAAGCAGTTAGGGAAGGTAAGAACCTCCAGCAGGTTAGTTGATGATGTTGATTGAGTTGTTTGTTGGAAGGTGGTTAGATTTTTTAAAACTTCTGTGCTGTGAGGAGCTAATCCTCTCTCTCTCTCATCTGTTTTCTCTATTAAACCCATTCTGACAAAAACCCTTCTAACCAGAATAATTCTTGCACAGCAACAGGTAGAAGCAAAATACTTTACATTAGGGTTTATTAGTGCAAGTTGCTATAAAAAATACTCAAATAAGTTGTCTTAATTGAACAACTCAATTTGCCACAGAAATATAATTGGGTTGTTCTTGATACCTTTATGAAAAAACAAAGCAGAAACCAACATATGCAACAGCAGTGATATGTACTGGGCTGTGTGTTGTTGAAAGTTCAAGAGGAAGGATCCTTTACATTATTTTCAATGTAATGATTAAGCTTCCATAGTAATTTAGAACAAAATCCAAACTCTTACTCTTGATTTTGATCTAGAAATGTGTAGCTGGCTTTTTTTTTTTTTTTTTTTTTTTTGGTTTTTGGGCCACACCCAGTGACACTCAGGGGTTACTCCTGGCTATGCGCTCAGAAGTCTCCCCTGACCTGGCCTGGGGGACCATATGGGGCACAGGGGATCGAACCGTGGTCCGTCCAAGGCTAGCGCGGTAAGGCAGGCACCTTACCTTCAGCGCCACCGCCCAGCCCTGTAGCTGGCTTCTAAGGAGGATCCAGTCATGTAAGCCTGACTGTAGACATTTGAGCACTATTAGGTCTTACTGTGGAGATCTATAAATCACTGTTAATTTAGACATCTTGAATATTACCTTTGGGACTATGGTATTTGACAACTTCAAAGTCATGCTTATGTTTGAAGACATGAAAATATGTTTATTTTCTAGACTTCGAAGTCAAAGTCTCAAAATGATTGTTACAGAGCTGCCAAATAAATGTAGATTCTGCTGTTCAAATCTGTATGTCCTTACAACCTAGATGTGGAGAGAACATTACACCTATACAATTTCTTTGAAGAAACTAATTCTATTATAATACTCTGTTCCAATCATTTTAAACTTTTATATGATTTATTTTTTATGAGGAGTACCTAATTTTCATGCCACAATATTTTCCAAAAATTATGTATTCTCAGGAGAGTCTTTGAGGAGGATATGATTCATAAAGCTTGTAAAGTTTTTCCTCTGCATAAGTGAGATGACTGTTCACCATCTAATAGAGTTCTGTTCTTTTGATCTCTCTTGTTTTGTCTCTGTCTTTACACAAATCTGGAAGTTAGACCCTTGGCAATGTTGACTGTTCTATTAAAATTCATTGTCTGCTAAGACTCTAGTTGGTCTAGAAAGAGCTAGACATCTATGGTGGCTATCTTGTTGGACACCTCTACCATGACTTATTTCCTCATTTATGTATTGACACATTTGACTTTTTTTTCTCTTTGGGCCACATCTGGGGACACTCAGGGTTTACTCCTGGCTATGTACTCAAAAACCACTCCTGGCTTTGGGGACCGTATGGGATGCTGGGGGGTCGAACTGTGGCCCTCATAGGTTAGCACATGCAAGGCAAACGCCCTACTGCTTGCACCACTGCTCCAGCCTCTAATTTAAGGGATACTTGTTAATATGGTGTATACAGCTTAACCTGTCTTAGCTTTATGTAATGACTATAACACACACAAAAAATAATTTAAAAGTTCCAAGGGTTTGGACTGGAGAGATAGCACAGCGGAGTTTGCCTTGCAAGCAGCCTATCCAGGACCTAAGGTGGTTGGTTCAAATCCGGGCATCCCATATGGTACCCCCCACTCCCACCGTGCCTGCCAGGAGCTTTTTCTGAGCAGATAGCCAGGAGTAACCCCTGAGCATCGCCGGGTGTGGCCCTAAAACAAACAAACAAAAAAACGGTTCCACGGGTGTTGAGTTGTTTGACAGTAACAGATATTAAGTACAAAAAATAAGTTTTATGTTTGAGGTGATTCCATCTTTTTAAGGGAAATCAAACTAATCAACTTCTAATTATATAATGTATCTTCTGAGTGGCCATTATTGAGTAATTTAATCCTTTATTTATTGATTCCCTATGTAATAAGTATAGAAAAAAGTATCTTGAGGTTGAGCTTAGGAAAGATTTATAGTTGGTAGCATTTTCATATACCTTCAAGCAGCTTTCTGAAAAAATAAAGAGATGTCATGTTCACACTCCAATTTTAGGACAGATAAAATTATCTTGTAGCAAATGACCAGGAAATGTATAAACTTTTCATGGGAGATTTAATAGCATGAGACAGTTTGGATTCTTATAACAAAGAAACTGAAAGGAAAAATGAAGGCTCTAGTTTGAATTGCAAAGTATGTTCAGACAAGACAACTGAAAATTATTTCAGTCTTGGGAATCTAAAATAATTATGTAAATGAGACTGGTGCTTTCTTCGATTTTGCTTAAGGTGAATGTGGGTCAGTTCAACTATTGTACATTTTTCTAATATTCACTGGCAGATACATCATCACCTGGGTTAATGAGTTTATGAAAATGGATGATGAAAAATAAGAGTTTTATTTCTTATTGATATTGGATAGTAGTCTCCCTTTAATCATTCTTTTTCTTTCAACCTTTCTATAATGTTACTTCTTGAGATTTAATGTGCCCAATTATTTCAGAACCTGAAAGTTATTAATATTATAATACATTTTGTTATTTTAGTAAGAGCTTCGGAATAAGACTGGTCAGTGTAGATGTCTGGAAGAAATTAGTTCTAAGTTATTTCCTCTTGACTAAAATTACAACTGTCAGAATCCATTACAAGGGCTAAGACTAGACTAGAAGAGCCCATTCTTTGCCTCGTTCAAGATAACAGATCCTGGACTTCTCAGTGCCATATTAAGCTTTACGTAATTTCCTACTGAACCTCTCATCTATATAGGAGCACCCACAACATGACAAATCCTATGACAGCTACTGGAGACAAAAAGATGAGTAGTACAGATATGTCACCTTCTGTCTCAAAGCTTCCAACTTCATGGAATTGTCAGATCAATAAGTAGATGCATGTGAGTTGTGAACTGCTTCCATTATTATTGTCACTTCAAATACTGATACAAAACTTGACATAACACAGGTTTTTTTTTATGGACTTTGTGGGCTATACATTGAATTAGAATGTGACTGAATGGCTTTTCTATTCTTCTGGAAAGGTCATTTAGGAAGACTCAACCAATGAACAGGCTCACCTGGAAGATTCCAACAGCATATAGCTATTTGAGGAAAATAGCAAAAGGAATTAGTTCAAATGAAGTGTTCTGAAGCAGGAGAGATAGTACTGCAAGTAAGGTGAAAGCCTAGCACATAATTGACCCTGGGTTTGGTTTCAAGCATCATGTATGGTCCTCCAAACACCTATAGAATAATTACTGAGTGCAGAGCCAGGAGTAACCCCTGAGCATCACTGTGTCTGACTCATTCCTCATACCCCCCAAAAAACCAACAAACCAAAACAAACAAATAAACTGGTCAGATTTGATATTTGTAGCATAGTGGATTTAGGATTTCCTTTTTGTTTTATTTTGGGGGTCACACCTGGTGGCACTTGAAGTTACTCCTGGTTCTCCACTCAGAAATTAATCCTGGCAGGCTTGAGGACCACATGGGATGCCAGGGATTGAACCTGAGTCTGCTGTGTGCAAGGCAAACACCTACCTTCTGTGCTATATCACTCTGATCCCAAAAATGTCTCAGTTAAGTCATAAGATCTGATTTGTTGTTGTTTTTTTTTTAATTTTGGATGGTTGTTTGCTTGTTTGTTTTGGGCCACACCTGGCAGTGCTCAGAGATTAATGAATGCAAGGCAATCACCCTACCCCCTGTACTATTGCTCAGGCCAGGATTTAGGATTTCTAATTAGGGAACATGACCCTGAAAACCCAATATCTTAAGAAAATTAGGTGGGAACCTTATACAATTTCTGAATAATGTATAGAAAACAAGGAAACTTTTAGAAATTTCTTGTAGGCTATACTTTTTGTTGTTTATAATTTCTTGTTAGTTACAAAAGGCCTATCTCAATTAAACTAGACTTGAGAGAAAGTAAAGTTGGTTTCTATTTCTTAATGTGAGAATAGAAAATTCACACTGCAGAAAGCTGTGGAAAAGGGTATATTATTATGGAAAATGAAAATGCCATATGCCAGAGGAAGAAAGAAACAAAAAATGAACCAAGGAAACAGAAGAAGAGATTTTTCTAGATTCAGGTCATTAGAAAAGTAGAGCATTAAAAAAGGAAAGTAGAGATCTCTCCAGCTATAAAAAAACACTCTTTGAATGTCCTGAGATAAGAAGGGGTTTGCCAAATCAGGAACTAACAGGCAAGCAAATATGAAGCTGGAACATAGGAGGTGAGCATCTTGCAAGCCATGAATACTATTATTATTCAAACAACAGTGGGAACCAGATATTGACACGGAGGAACCATGTGATACACGACATATCATGTGAGACTGTTTTAGGACTTTTCAAAGAATTAAAGGAGTCACATCTAGACAAATTAGGAAAGAATTATATGTCACAATTTAATTATAAGGGTGACCTGGAGTAATGTCTAATTTGACATAATGATAGGACTTTCTGATAGAGTAAACATAAGGAAATAAGAGCCATGAGATGTTTTAGATTCCTAGGGACACTGTAACAAACTTCACAAAGTATCTTTTTTTTTTGGGGGGGGGGTTTGGGGCCACACCCAATGACGCTCAGGGGTTACTCCTGGCTATGCGCTCAGAAGTTGCTCCTGGCTTGGGGGACCATATGGGAACTGGGGGATCGAACCGCAGTCCGTCCTAGGCAAGCGCAGGGAAGGCAGGCACTTTACCTCCAGCGCCACCGCCCGGCCCCTTCACAAAGTATCTTAAAACAGAATTTTATTGCCATACTTTCTGCAAGAAAGATGGCTGAACTCACTAGGATCATACTCTTTCTGAATCTCTAGAGGAAAATTTGTTCCAGGTCTTTCTATCCACTTCTGGCATGAGTGACAATTATTTCTTGGCTTGTAAGCTTCTCATTATGTATTTATACTTTTGACTCTTTCCTTAGTTTTATAAAGAAATCAGCCATATTAATTACAGAACTCATCCTATTATAAATTTTAATTCACTTCTTTTTATTTTTTATTGTGACCAATGTGAATTACAAACCTTTTATACTTATATTTAAGGTACGTAGTGACAATGAATTGGGGCCATTCTACCACCATTGTTGTCCTCCCTCCACCCCTGTTCCCAGCATGCATCCCATACTTCCTCCATTAGCACTTGGACTGCTAGTATAACAGGTTCCTTTTGTATATAACTTGTTATAGGTTGAGTATCCCAATTCTGTTATCATTGACTTTGGATTTGGTATTTAGGTCTGATCACATTTTACTTCCACTCAATGTTCATGTGACTATTTGTTCCTGGTACTATTCACCTTCCCCCATCCTCAATTTTGAGGCAGAACAAGATAATTCAAGTTCTGTGGTTCTGTTGGGGGAAAAGGGGGGGGCAAGTTGGGAGGGGTCCGTCTAGACACTATCAATATCAATTTAAAAGACAAAAGGGAAAAGAAGAAAAATATGAAAAAAAGGAAGGAGGCATGGTGTGGCAAGTTTTTGTGGGTTTTTTTTTTGTTCTTTATTTTATTTGTTTTGTTTTTGCATAGGCACAGTAAGTATTGGGGAAATTAGAAAGGGAATTCCCTTGGCCTAAGAGATGCAGGGTTTCTCCACCCTTGAAGCATAGTGTCATGAACTACAGGCTCCAGACATGCTCATTTCCAAACCTCGAGGTCTTTTATGGTGCCAGGAAACGTTCTGCTCAATTGTGGTCGTCAAAATCAGTCCTCTGTAATTAGAGATCTTGGTATTTACACAGATCATAGAATGAAGTCTAGGATAGCATCTTTATGGTTCCAGAAGTTCTGCTGTCAAGATTCTTGTAGGCAGTCTTCTGTAATTAGTGATCTTGGTTTTTGCACAGATCTAGGACGAAGTCTAGGATAGAGTCTTTCTGTATGGTTCCGGAAGTTCTGCTCAGTTGCAGTTGTCAAAATCAGACCTCTGGAATTAGAGATCTTGTTGTTGTTTTTTTTTTTTAATAGAAATCCTACGCCAAAGACTAGGCTAGGCTCTTTCTTATTGGTCCGAAGAATAATTCTGCTCAGTCACAGTTGTCAAAGTCAGTCTTCTGTAATTAGTGATTTTGGTTTTTGAACAGATCAAAGGATAGATTGTTTTTTGATTTCATCTTGCTGTTAGGTGATGATGTAGGGCAACCAGATCTTAGATCAAGTTGTTGCTGTTTTCTCATTATCAGGATGTCAACCTGGTATCAGAGTATCAACCTGGTGCAAGTTTGTGCCAGAGCAGTATTAGGAATCCCCAGGGGGAGTTTGATTCCTGGTTCTGTTGCAGGGAACTGTGTCAGTTCTATGGTTCTGGGATCTGGGGTTCAGGGTTGGACAGTTGCTGTCCAATCACGTGGAGTCAAATTCAAGTCCTCATGACAAATTTTCAGGTTGGGAGTTTTTGTATTATAAACTTTATGGGTCCTTATCCCTAGTATATGAGCTTGTTTATATATATATCTTTCCCCACTTTTATTTACCATGTCTATGCAAAAGGGAATGGTGCCATATTATATTGCTGGTGCATTTGAGGGTAAGAATGATAGCTTCTACAATATGTGCCCTGATTTTGACCTGAGCTTTTATCTGCAGCAAGAATTTTTCTTCTATAATTTCCTACCAAGCAGAACTAGAGCAAGTGAACTTTATATATATATATATATATATATATATATATATATATATATATATATATATATATATATATATATACATATACATTTGGACCAGAATAATGGCGCTAGAGGTAAAGCATCTGCCTTGCAAGTGCTAGCCTAGGACTGACCGCGGTTCATTCCTCTGGCATACCATATGGTCCCCCAAGCCAGGAGCAATTTCTGAGTGCAGAACCAGGAGTAGCCCCTGAGCATTAATGGGTGTGCCCCCAAAACAAAACAAAAACAAACTAACAAAAAAAATATATATATATAAAAGTAAATAAGTAAAAAGGGATGGAGAGGCTACCTTTAACTTTGGAAATAAACACACTAAGAGGTATAACTAGTGGGGTATTAAACATACAAGGAAAATATAGATATCCACATTAAGTCTTTTGAGATATTCTTGGGGTGGGGTGAGATCCAGGGTACATTTTCATTCCACACTGTGGTCTTGTTGAGTTTGAGTGATGGTTTGTAGCAGTTAAGGGATCATGTAGTTTCCTTGAGCTGAGAGTCCTTCTAGAGTTAAATATAAAAATATGGAACACTTCATGAATTTGTGTGTCATCCTTGCTCAGGGGTCATGCTAATCTTCTCTGTATCATTACAGTTTTAGTATATGTGCTGCCAAATTGAGCATTCTTAATTTACTTCTTTAGTTACATCTTCAGAGACTAATACCTTCACATTTATAGGATCTAGGAATCAAGACTTCATATCTTTCAGTGGACACAATTCAGTTCTTTTCAAGAAAAGGGGGGGATAATCAAGAATGTCTTTCAGGGGCCGGGCGGTGGCGCTGCAGGTAAGGTGCCTGCCTTACCGCGCTAACTTTGGACGGACCACGGTTCGATCCCCCGGTTCCCATATGGTCCCCCGTGCCTGCCAGAAGCGACTTCTGAGCGCATAGCCAGGAGTGACCCCTGAGCGTCACTGGGTGTGGCCCAAAAACCAAAAAAAAAAAAAAAAAAAAAAAAA
>PVKC010003951.1:0-28109 GCA_004027635.1 Crocidura indochinensis
GGAAGGGAGAGGGTGGGTCTCCCAGCCCCAAGGAAGGGAGATTCAGCCCCACCCCTGAGCCAGCCAGGCACTGGAGCCGGCCAGAAAGTGGGGAAAACCCAGGGTGCCCCATAAGCTCCTCCAAGGATCCCACCAGGAGACCCGGAGGAAAGGGGAGAGGAGGACAGGGGGACCCAGTCCCTACCCACCTACCCTGAGCAGGCTTGGAGGGCCCCGGCACATACGGAGGTCTGCCAGAGGCCCAGGCCCCTAAAATGCAATTTTTAATAAAATCTTATGAATCTTAAATCTCAAGGATTTAAAAAGGAAACTCTCTTCCTTCCATTCCTTCAGGTGTTGGCATATTCCAGTCCCTGCCACTTCTCTAGCTCCTCCTCAGCATCACCTTATCTTTGGAGATATATTTTCCTCCCACCTGCTACCTAATTCATTTCCTCTTTGTTCAATGAGTCACCTCCATAAAATTTCACTTCCATGAAGGGAATGAAAATTATCCAAATCTTCTTTAAAGCAAAATAGACTCCTCAGATCTATTGACTTCACCATTGATCAAGGGTTTCTGCCAGTTGGAGTTGGGCAGATTGAGCTGTTACCACTCACTCTTTTTTCACACTATGAAATGCCCACATTCAGCTTCCACTTTTTCAGAAGTTAGCTCTTGTGTGTCCTTCTCCTTCTGGAAATGTTGCCTGATATTTCCTCCACTCACTATCCATACACGTGCCCTCCTTCACCCTTTTTCTGTGTTGGGAGCCCTTGCCAAGTGCTCTGTCCACTCTTTTTGTTTTGATTTTCTAAAGTCTTTGGCCTACCATTATCTCAATGTTTCTCTATCTCTCTTTATTCCCTAGGAGAACTTAAAGAGCATGACAATGTGACTTTGTTATCACTTCCATAGTGTCCCATACAGAAGGTGACATAAAATTGGGTAGAATGTTAGATAACTAAATGAACAAATAATAGCCATTCCATATGTCCATGTAGCTCTGTCACCAGATAAACCAAAATTGATTCCCTTTCCCAGCTTCTGGGAAAAAACACAGGAAAAAGTTGGGGAGAGGGGTTCTTTCAGATGGACTGTGAGGCATCACATGATAATTGAGTGAATATGAGGTGTGATAAAAAAGAAACAGGACCTCAGGATATTTCTCATGACTATTTTATCCACCAAAATTCTCTCAGCAATACTCTTTGATTTCATAGAAAAGGTTTCTAAAGCTGCTTGAGACTTGGGTGCAGAAAAGGATGATAGCTTTTCTACTTGAGGGTGCATTGAAGCCCTCCCCAAAGTCAGAGTTGACTTGGAAACATTTTGCAGCTTCAAAAATAGCAATAAAGTTATACAAAAAAAACTTGTGTATTTCAATTTTGTTTTAGAAATAAAATTAATCGCCATCAATATATTAGCAGCCTGAATAACACGTTTATCAGCCTGATTAACAAGAAGCTTAACTTTCATGGAGCAAACCCAAAATGCACTTCACTTCATTTCATTAACTCCTAGCCACAATAACTTTTCTGGTACTTAGATGAGACTTCCTTCAAGGTGAAAAATAACTGATTGCAGGAAGCTGAATATAAACAAACTTTTTAGACTTGAGACACTATTTCCTTTTTTTTTTTTTTTGGTTTTGGGGTCACACCCGGCAGTGCTTAGGGGTTACTTCTGGCTCCATGCTCAGAAATTGCTCCTGGCAGGCATGAGGGACCATATGGGGAACCGGGGGATTGAACCGCGGTCCATCCTAGGTTAGCACAGGCACCTTACCTCCAGCGCCACCGCCCAGCCCCAAGACACTATTTCTTAAATCCAAAGTTAGTATCTTCAATTCAGAGCTTGACCTCTTTGACAACTGTGGACCAAGAAATCCAGAAATAAATGTAGACTATGATTTGTGGGTCTTTTCCTATGAGACTAATATAGAGTTATATTTAAGAACATTATGTACTACTTTTTTTTTTAGTAACAAGTTGTCCCTTAGAAAAATCAGTAAGTTTGAGCCAGCTTGAGATCCATCTGTTTCTTCCAGGATATTGCTAAATAGATTGTATTTAGATGTCCCAAATTTTTTTCTCTTAAAAGTATTATCTACCCCTTTACTAAAAATTTTCCAGAAAATACTATCAATCAAAAACTATTGATTAAGAAAATCTAGAATTGAGTTGAGTTTTTGAATGCTGGTGTAGAAATAAATGGGCAATACATTACTACTAGTAAACATGACTTCTGACAAATTGAAACTAATAAAGAAAAGAAAATTTAAGGTATAGAAGATAATTGCAGTGTCTATAATAGCAATGAAATAGTAAATTTAGCTTCTTCATCAATGTATTTGTACTTGGATAGAATTGATAAAATTCAAAATTTATACTTGATTATTGCCATTTGTGTTCAGATTCTATCTTTTAGACACCAGGGCAGACCCCTTTGAAGAATAAACTTCTTACTCTGTTTTTGTGTTTAAGTGTGTGTGAATATTCTATATAACAGGGTGCCTAACATATAATTTGAAATAGAATATATTTACTATATTTAGACTCAATCTACTCTTTTATGACTTAGTGAATTTTGTGCTAGCCATAGAGATACATGAACAAGAAAGGGTCCTAGAATTTATTCAATCCTAAAGAAGGAGAAGTAGTAGACCATACAGTCTACTGTAGTGATGACACGATCAAAGAGAAAAGATGGCCTTGTTGTACTGAGTGTTAGAGGGAATCAGACAAAGGCATATAAAGTCACCATAAATGGGATTAAATTTACAGTTCGGGAAGGGTAGTCAAACCAGCCCTCACTGATGAGGTGATGTTGACACAATTAACTGAACAGCATCAATAAAATTCAGAAAAGTGAGGGTGTCCTGAGCAAATATACTATGGGCAGAGACCTTGGCAGTATAGAAACCCAGAGGTAGGAAAGAATCCGATGCATTGTGAGGATAGACGAAAGTCTCCCGAGATCGAAGCTTCTTGAATAATGGAAAAAATCACTTCGGAGTGGGTAGAGTCAGGAAACCATAGACTTGGAATCAGGCTTCTATTATATGAATAAATTCAAAAGGATTACATATATTTTACAAAGATTACAACTGGCTTACACGTGTATGTTACACACTTTTACAAAGATTAGCATGAAATAGAGAAGGACGAGATTGAAAGCATGGACACGAG
Organism: Crocidura indochinensis; assembly: GCA_004027635.1. NCBI lineage: Eukaryota > Metazoa > Chordata > Mammalia > Eulipotyphla > Soricidae > Crocidura > Crocidura indochinensis. Next base: position 3,172 of record PVKC010003951.1, read on the forward strand.
TTTCGAAGCGATAACGGAAGCCCGGGAGAGAGAGAGAGAGAGAGGCAGCTGCCATGAGGAGAGGGGGCAGTGGAAACAGAGAGAGAGAGAATGAGAAAGGGTGCACTGGGTGAACTCTCCAAGGCTCTGCGATAGATTGAATCTGGGGAGGGTGCACAGGGGACAAACCATGAAAATCGCATGGATCATTTTTATGTATTTTGTCTAAGATAATAGAAAGTTGGAAAAGACAAGAATATGAATAAGTTGTAGACAGAAAATAAGAGTTCTGTGGTAGGTATTTTACATTTTTGAAAGAAAATGAGTCATTATGATGGAAGTATCAGTTGGGTTTTGGGCCCAGCCATGAGTCTGAAGTTCAGTAGAAAGTTTTGGTCTAGACTTCCCATCTGGGAGTGATTAGTGCATATGGGTGTTTCAAATGGAGGTTAAATGAAAACCATCTAGGAAGTGGGTGTTGGGGAGTAAAGGGGGAGGAAAGAAGGGTGTTGGGATGGAAAAGACACTCAGATTTCTCCAGCCCTCAGAAGTTTCATTTAGGATTCTAGGAGGGAGAGATAATATATGCTGCAGGAAGCAATGTAGTCAAAGAGAAGGGATGAGTTGGCTTCAATGTTGAATTATCTCATCACAGTAAATATTAGATTTTGCTCATTTCCACTTATTATGAATGACCAGGCACCAAAGGTTAAAAGCTCTGGACTCAAGACTTGAGTATACTCCAAGTCAGAAGAGAGATTTTCCATCTTGAGTTGTTTTGTCTTACATTCACTTTCCAAAGATAATTCAAAATAAACCAATAGATAATATATATATGTTTGTGTATATATGTATACATATACATATATCAATTATTTACTTTATCTTCCAAGTAAATAACATTTTTGTTGTTCTTTGTAAGATTAAAAAATGCTCAGAATCTGTGTGGTAATTGTATAACTCTTGAGAAGGTGTTTATTTTTTCCTCACAATAAATCCTCCTTGTGTTCTTTTTGCCAGGAGTTTGGGTGACACTTCAGCACATTCTCATCAATTCCACCACCCTGGAGTGACATTAGAGGCCACAGGAGAAGTCCAGAGGCCTCATTCATCAATATCAATTGAGTCTTAATGGAATTTTGGTTTTTCTCAGGCAGGAGCTGAGAGCAGAATTTCACTGATATGAACCTGAAGCCCAACTGGTAAGCTGAAGAGAAACTTGAGTGACTTGAAATAAACTGGTCATTAATATTGTCACTCATTTGTCAGCCTAGAGTTGATGAGACCTTTTAATCCATTTCAGATGCCAATGACTCAAGAGCTAAGTGATTCTCATAGTGTTCACAATACATGAAGTTTCTCAACTGTGTAAATAAACACTTTTCTATTTGACATTAAAGCTTGGCACTTTTGCAGTCTGTAAAATAAGCTTGAGAAATGTTCACATTGCTTCAGAAACATGCATTTCCAGATTGGCAGCAAATGAGATTCTAAGAGTTTGCCATGAACGACATTTCTTCGCATGTGGTCTTTTTCTCTATTTGCTTCACTATTGAGAGACATAAATGGTTTTAGGGTTATCATGTTTCACATATTTGCCATCCATTCACTTTCATTTCTCAGAAGAGGTCAAGTATATATTAAGGTCAACAGATATTTTTCTGTAGAGAGGAGAGGTCTATTTAGTTTGTATTATAAGGAGTAGGAGATGAACTGAAAAACATCTTCCTCTAAGTTTATTTTCCTGAAGTCTAGCCCCTTGAAAGCTTCAAATTAATTTGAATCTTCTGCAGTTTACAACAGGCTCCAGAACTTTCCTGAGATCTGTATTAGGAAATTCGATAACTTCAAAGAGAGTTAACCATCAAGCGGGCAGTACAGAAGTGATGGCCTTCTACAGAGAAAGAAAGGTGCGGATTGATTGACACCAACATGTCTCAACAGCAGATAAAATAGTTACAATTTATCCCCAATTTAGGGTGATGGAAAATTAGATGGGAAATCAGTAACCACTGATCAATTCTCCCATGCATCACCTTAACGCCTATGTTTCTTTTTAAAGGAAGCCACATTTAGAAGTTAGAAGTTACAACTGGAAGTGGTAGCACACTCCATGACGACCATCTTATGTAGACCCATAAAACTACCCCAAAGGAAACGCAGCCTCCAGCTACTATTACTATCATTGTACCCTATTTATCTTGTTAGCAGATAAAGCAATACTAGTGTTTATAAAAAATAATTAGAGGAAATCAATTTTAGATTCAGATGGAAGTGGAAAACAAAGAAATTTGTTTCCTGGTTCAATTTCTTTTTCTTTCCTTCTTTCTTTCTTTCTTTCTTTCTTTCTTTCTTTCTTTCTTTCTTTCTCTTCCTTCTTTCCTTCCTTCCTTCTTTCTTTCTCTTTCTTCCTTTTTCTTTCTTCCTTCTTTTCTTTCTTCTTTCTTCCTTCCTTTCTCCTTCCTTCCTATCTTCCTTCCTTCCTTCCTTCCTCCCTTCCTTTCTTTCTTTCCTTCTTTCTATTGTTTCTTTCTTCCTTAATGTGGGAGAAAGGAAGGAGTTGGGCCATACCCAACAAATCTCATGGCTTACTCCTGGCTCTGTGCTCAGACATAATTCCAGATAGGGCTCACGACATCATATGACTCACTAGAGATTGAATTAAGGTATATCTCATGCAAGGTAAGTATGCTACCTGCTGCCTATTACTTCAGCCCCACAAATATTAACAGAATTGTGCAGACTTAATGATTGCATACATCAGTGTATGAGTATATATGTGCACATATGTGTCAAGCTATAGATAGGGGACTGGAGATATATGGATATATAAATATGCACTTCCCATGTAAAAAGTAATGCTTTCTTACAAATATTAGGGCCCCAATAATACATCTTCTTGCCTTTCTTTGTAAGGTATCGCAAAGGTTTGAAATATCTTGATCTTTTATTTCCATGGAACTCTGTTTGTGGGATCATCATTCTCCATTCTTTCCTCTGTTGTACCATGAATGGGGAATTCAGAAGGACAATAAGGCTTCTCTTTGCCTCTGGGCCTTGTCTCATAAACTGTTCTGAAATTTGTCCTTAATGAGCTGGATGGCTTCCATTAAGCCCATGCTATTCTCATGGGGCATTCAGTACCTTTTGATGTAAGCAAATATCCTCTCTGGTAAAATCTCAATCATTGCAACAACATGGAGTGAGGATTTACAAAAACTACCTGCTTCTATCTTTTAACCTCAGTCACATAAAGGAGGACTGTGACACTAAAATGAAAACTGATGACGATGGAAAAATCCCTGAAAACATGTGATTTAGTGTGAGATGACTAGTCTTAAAAATTAATCATAGCCAACGTTACTATACTCAACAAAGTAAGCGTGCCCTCAGTTTAACATGGAACTGATTAATTGGACAACAGATATTTGGAGCTGCCATTAGATAAAGTCAGCACAACAATTAGTAAAGACCTATATTTTGCCTGTTATTTTCATTAAAAAAGGCAATGTGAACCTATAGGCCTCAAGGTAAAGTTTTAAGTTTTTCATAAATCAGCATCCTTCTGATAATTATAATATCAGGCCAACATGAAGGAGACTTTCTTTGGTCAACTCCATGGGAGAAAAATCTGTCAAGAGCATTATATACAAAGAGAATTTTATGTTGCCTTAAGATGTTAAATATAAATTATGCTACTAATCTTTTGTTTTAAAATAAATATGCAGCACATTAAATGGAATGGAAAATAAAAAGCAAAATCACCAATACTGGCATGTACACCAAATGCTGAAATCCTCTCAATATCTTAGGAGCAGGACACTGAAATCTTTCTGGGAGATACATAGATTTTTTTTCATGAGACAATTGTTTTCTCCTCTTGTGGACTAAAAATTTCTGTCTTGCAATCTGCTACAATTTCCCTTTGGCAATTTATAGAGTGTTTTGGTGTTCTTACTTCACAGAAATAAAAGTTAAGCTGATGGAGGCCTTTTAAGATCTTTTAAGACTCTTAATCTACTCACCAAAAATTTCTCTGGAAAAAACTAGGCTTTTCTCCTCCCTGTTTTTAGAGAACAACATAGAAAAGTCCAAAATAGTAATAAGCAACAATGAGTTCATATCTAGTGGCCTTTCCATGGCCTATCAAACTAATTGTCATTTTAACCTTATTCCAACCATACATTTTCACAGCTAATTGAGAGATGCCACATTCTGTGGTAATTTGAAAGCATTTTTGAAAACAGCTTAAGTAGAGCAAGAAAATTCAGAAAGTCTGGGGTTGGGGATGGTACCAATTAAATAATCTTAAACAACTCAGTTTTTCTTAGCTGAGTTTTCTCTCTATGAAATGGACATCAGGTATTTTCACCTGCAAGTTTGTAGCCAAGATTAAATGAAAGTCTCTGAAACTGACAGATATTATTGAATCCTGTAGAATGTTCTACACATGGTAGTGGCTTTAGGGGGCAGTGAATTTTGCCTTTTATTGTTGCTTCTTGAGCAGCATTTGCTCCCTCCTTTGCTATGTCCCTAGGCTCTCTTTTTCAAAATGATAAAAGAAACTGTAAACTGCAGGATTGAGGTAGTAAATTTTTAAGACTTCTTTCCAAATGCCCAGTATTTTGTCTTTTTTTTCCATTGAATTTAACATCATAATTTTGCATTTAACATACAGTGTTTCCATCTAGGAAAGGATCATTGCAGAATAAATTACAGCTTTGGCTTTTCTCATGCAGTCCCAACTCTTATATACCTCTGGTTTTGTGGAAAAGGTTTATTCTATCACAGAATAGGGGGAAATTGCAAAAATACTTCATACTCTCTGACTGAGTCATCCACGCTTAATAAGGCTGGAATATCCAGGCCTGTCAATCTCTTCGTTTCGGATACACAAAATCCATCACAGAAATCCTATAATGTATGGAAAGATGATAATCTTAAATTAAACTTCTTTTTCCTGGCACCTAGAAGGATTTTGAACTCAGTAAACAGGCAGATGGTTTTGACTCGTGTATAATCTACAGTTGATTTTATTGGAAACTACCTCATGCTGTGTTTTGATTTGGATAATAAAAACATTTTCCTGTTCCCAAGGAGTCACAAATATATTTTTTTAAACAGAGAGAAAACAAATGTGTTATAATTGGAAGTGTTTTATTTGCTCTCAATTAAAGCTTTCTAAATGGTCACTTCCTTCCTGGCCATTACAAATTATTATGTCATAAGTAGGGCAGGGCAAAGATATGAGCTTTGCATCTACTGGTGCCCAATGGAATGAATATTAGCATTGCTAGACAGTTTGGATACTAAAGCATGTCAAGAACCCCAAGTTTACTGAGTAGGCAACAAAGCCCAAGAATCCAAATCTTTTTATGATGCCTAAATAACTGTTTAATAACACACACGTCCACAACTGAGCTCAATAACTGTTCTCCAAAAACCCAATCAAACCACTTGTCACTCAGATACAAATAAACAATATTTTCTGCTTTTTAAAATATTTTTCCTTTCCTTTCTCCTTCCCCCATTAATCCTGCTTTTTATTTTTATTTGCAGTGCTATGAACTAAACTTGGGGCCTCACAGCCATAGAACAGACTCAGCTATTGAATGCCCCAAGTCAATATACCTTTGTTAAAGACAAAGCATGTACACACACTTTCAAGATTCTGTGTTGTTTCAATGGGTGAATAATGCTCCCACCGATTTTAACAAAGAAAATGTTCCTGCTACATGGATGCCTGCATGTTTTAGTCTCCCCATGACCTTGGACACTTGCACATAGTCCCAAAAAATGAGGTTTCTCACTGGGAACAGAGAGTCTAGATTCATCTTGCCTTACTGTTAAAGTCATTGAAACTATTGTCAAACTTTAATGGGACACTAGATACATGTGGGACATTGGTCCAGACAGTGTGGACCAGGCTAATTAATTCTAAATATTCTCCTCACCTTTCCCCAGCTCTGAATCTTGACCAGGAGTTTCTCAGGACATATATTGTAGAAAATCACAGGCATTGCAATAGCCAATCCTTCATAGGCCCTTGATGATGAACTCAGAAGATTAGAGATCAATGTCCCTGCTGTTAAGAATCCAAACATCCAAAATCATTTCAGTTCTGAAGATAATAGCAAGCCTCCTCGCAAACTTATCCAGAGGTGGGCTGTGTGTCGAACTACCTCAGCCTGAAGCGTATTCTAATTAAGAGTGTCATTGCATGCAACACACACTTTTTCCCAGGGACGATGGTGAGTTATTTCAGCTTAATGTATGATATCAAAATACGGTGCTTTGCCTTTCACATTTATCTCTTAGTCCATTAAAAGATGGAATGGGCAACAATTCTTCTGCCACGAAATCATTTTGCCTCACACTGCTTAAGAATATAAATGCTTTTTGTTAATCAGGTTTTGATGAAAAGGCAGCTTGCTGCAGTGTGACCTATCTGTGGATGTTAGACACCTCAGCATTGTTAGCTGCAGAGTATTAGATCAGACACGAGCCATTTCCAGTCAAAATTGGCATTACGCTTTCCCCGGGACCTGTGTGGCATGTATTGGGATGATCCAACACCTGCAATTGTTTTCCTTTTCTCCAATTAGAAATGCAATAACCAACTGACAGCAGGTGTGAGTTTCAGAAAACCACACACTCATTGCCATGATTTGTTTTATTCTGCCTATTAATAAATGTATCACTGCCTTAGCCAGGTGTAACTGACAAATCAGCTAGTCATCTGTCGCAAGTGTGGTGCCTGACATCTCCATAGACATAGACGTTGTAAAGAGATTCCACCCATGAGTTCATTAACACACCCAACATCTCAGTATTTGCTGCAGTAGTATTCTTATGAGCACATTCAAATTGTACTCTTAGCACTTTTCATTGATATGTTGCAGTTTTATCAATTGGGCCACCATATGATAAAGGAAACCCTCAGATATTATTTGTCTCATAACTGAAAGTTACCCCCAAATTCTTCCTGTTTTATCCGTGTCTAGTCTTTAGCAGACCCCTGCCTTCTCTTTCTGATTATGACTCTGAGATTATAGCTGTGCTTTGTCTGTTTCACTTGGCATCTTGGGCTCCATTTTCATCCATGTTGTTATATCTGCCAGGACTTCCTCTGGATCTTCAGACTGAGGAGTCTACCAGAGCATGTTGATCACATTTTCTTTCTTTATAAAAAAAAATTACTTTATTTAAACACTGTGGTTACAAGGTTGTTCAGAATACAGCTGGACTTTTTTTTCACAGTTATACAGTTGTTCATGATTGAGTTTCAGTCATATAATGCCCAACATACATCACCAGTGCATATTTACTGCTACCAAGGTCCCCAATTTCCCTCCTGCCCTCCCCCTGTTAATCTTTATGGCAGATAATTCTCTCTCTCTCACTCTTTCTCTTACTTTTATTTTCCTTTTAGGCACTATGGTTTGAAATATTGTTAGTGAAGGGATGTATCCTGCATATCATTTTATCTCCTTTCAAAACCCAGTACTTATCCAGAGTGACCATTTCCAATTCTCATCATAGTTAAACACATTTTCTTTGCCCTTTCCTCCACTCACACTGAAAATAATTTTCTATTTTCACTATGGTTGCCAATACTGCAGTGAACATGGCATCCAGTTTCTTCTTAGTGATGATGAATATTTCCATTCTTCGGTGACTGACCCAAAAGGGTGTTTTGTTCTGAGTTAATCTTTGAAGGCTGTCTATGCTGTCTTCAGGACATCTGTGCCCTACAGACTTGCCAGCCAACTGTAGGTTCCTCTCTGCTCCACCTCCTTCCCCACAGGGTTCTCTCAGTGTTTCTGAGAACAGCATGTTAACAGGTGCCTGACCAAGTGTCCTGTCGATCTGATTGGCATCTGCCTGATAACGAGAGACTTTGGAAATGCTTCTTGGTCTCTGGGCATTTATGGGTCTTCTTTGGGTGATCACCTATTTGGATCTTTTGTCCTTTCTTAACTGAGTGAAGTGTTTTACTCTTTTTCTTTCACTGTAGAATTTTAGGTGTTTTTGTGCTAAGCCCTGGCCGAAGACTGGAAGAGCTAGAAGGGGCTTACTCTTGTTTTCTTCCCTTGCAGCATCTCATTTCTTCCCTTGCATCATCTCATTTCTTCCCTTGAGTTATCTCATTTCTTCCTGGCATCATTTTAGTTCTCCCCTTTTATCATCTTTTTCCTCTTCTGTTTATCACTCCTTTTCCTTTATATCTTATTGGTAATCACCTTTGCTTTGAGTCCTGTTTGTTTAATTCTATCTGCGCTACTTTTGTTTATTCCTGGTTATTTCTCATTGAGATGTTGGAGCCAGAACTTAAGGTCCCCAAGTTATTTTCCTCTGCTAAGACTCTGTGCTTGATTTCCTCACTCTTTTTCTTTTTTCCTTTTTGTTGGAAGTGGCAGGGAAGATTCCCAAGTGGTGTTCAGGGTTCATGTATGCTTGACCAAGCACCCCAGTGACTCCCTGAAAAGCCCAAGGATTTGGTACAGCTCCTGTCCTGTGATACTGGAACTAATGGCCATGCTGAGACCCTCTGGAACTGCAACAAGCAATGCTCAAGTGGCCAGGTGGTGTCAGAAATTACACTCAGGTGGATATATACTAAGAATGTACCCTACTTGTTGTAGTATCTTCAACTCTAATTTACTTTGTTTTGGGTCCACACCCAGTGGTACTCAGGGCTTACTCCTGCCTCTATGCTCAAGTTTCACTCCTGGAAGTGCTTAGGGGATTATATGGGATACCAGATATCAAACCCAGCTCAGTAATATGCAAGACAAGTGCCCTCCCCACAGTCCTATCACTCCAGTCCTAGCTCTATTTTTCTACCTAGAGTGCAGATGGCATTTATATCTGGTCCTGTTCAAATGATGCAAGCTAATTTTATTTCAGATATTCTTAGAACATAGAAATGAGGGCAAAATAACTCCAGGTCATCCCCATTTCTTATCACAGTGTTGCAGTCCTTTCATGTTTATGGAATGTTCCTCTTTTTTCTTTTTTTTTTTTTTTTTTTTAGTTTTTGGGCCACACCCAGTGACGCTCAGGGGTTACTCCTGGCTATGCGCTTAGAAGTCACTCCTGGCTTGGGGGACCATATGGGGCACCGGGGGATCGAACCGCAGTCCATCCAAGGCTAGCGCAAGCAAGACAGGCACCTTACCTCCAGTGCCACTGCCCGGCCCCGGAATGTTCCTCTTTATTGTTTCATCATGGATTAAGTTTAACGAACATGAACATGTTCCCAGCATCCCTTACAGGAATGAGAGTGAGAGTTGGACATATGTTATAAAATATTTTAGAAATAACAGGACAGTGTCACCACTGCCAATGCTAGTACCAAGTCAGGTAGAAAAAGATGCCAACTCTCCCATCTACTTCATCATTTCCATTCAGCGGGGTTGGTGTGTGTCATGCTTCATGACCCCCAAATGGGCATAACAGAGATAGAGACCCCCCCTAGCCCCACAATACACAAATGTGACCAATGGCTGATTTGTTAAAAGTATGAAGGAATGCATTAACCAGAGTTTTGAGGCAAGTGACTATCAAACCTAGTTAATAGTCTTTCTCTTACAATTGTTCTTGCTCCAGCTCCTAAAAACATATTTTTAAAAAGGATTATTTGATTGACTTGTCCCATTGTAAAGTATGCACCTGCTGTGAAATGAAACCCAGGAAGGGGGGAAAAAGTTGAATAATTTAACTTTTTTTATTTGTAAAGATAATCAGGCTTTTTCTGATTACATCTTAACTTCATAAATGTTAAATAACCTATCAGCATCTAGTTGTTGTAAATTATGAAAAGGAGCGTCGCAAGGAATATCAACCATGGAAATCCTTGTTCTTTAGTGAGCAAGAAAATGTGTTATGGCAGCTTGTCATTGTGCGCCTGGTAACTTTGACACCAAATAACAAAAGTGCCATTTGCACTTAGGGGAAATTGGTTCACTGGCGTGCGTGTCTCTCCTCTGGCGCTGACAGAAATTTATGGACTTGGGACTAACCCAGTGATGCAGCCTCCCAGCTGCCTTGAACAAATATGCCCATTTCAGCTCATTTGACCGTGAGAGTGGCAGGGGACTTGAGGTGATAGCAGGTGACCTAGTGTTTGTGGGACCCTCAAGAGGAATCCTGGGTAAATGACTACAATAGAGGGGGAACCTCCTTTCTAAATGCAGGTCATTGAGGTACACCTGCCTAGCACCAGGGGTGTTTTCTCTTTCCATCCTTCACAGGTCTATGTGAAGGATATTTATTTATTATGAATCAAAGAGCAAAGATATTAATGCTTTGATATATTACGTTGAAACATGAGTCTCTACAGTGTCTCTATTTAAAATGTGGTAATGGTTTCTAATTTGATTCCTTCGATTCACAATCCTGGGCTTTTAGGTAGAGAACTTACTGAAGCAGACCAATAAATGCATATCCTGCGATCTTGCCCTGGATCATTATGTCTGCTCCGCATCAATGGGTAGTTGTGGTTAAGAAAGGACAATAAGCATCTTCATAGAAGTAAAGCACTTCATTAACTCCAAGTGGGAATTGAAAAAATAATGAATCTAGATATCAAAGTAGCATCATAAGAATATTTTTTGAATGGCTGTGACATTGGCCACTGGCAAAGTGATGGGCTTCTTAACATCAGAGGCCATCTAAAGGTGAGCCAAATGGTGAGGGTTGTTTTTGTTGGTTTCTTTCCCGTTTGTGCTGTTGAGGAAAGATGCTGATCATTTATGCTGGAGGTTAGTGTTGCAAAAAGGTACTTAAATGCCCAATAGACATGTTTTAATTGAGTCCTTCCCAAAGTCAGGATTGAAGGATGGTAACTCATTGGACTTTGATTATAACACTCAGCTTGCCAAGTAATAAAGGGGGTTTGGGTGAGAATGAAGAGACAGAATAGCTGTAATAATGGGGCATCTTTGGAGCATCTTGGGGATCTCAGTGTTAGTGAGGTGTGGAAACTGTGCACATCTTGGAGACATATTGCAATAGTGTTGTATTGGGGCTAGAGCCATGGTACCATATTAGGATGCTTGTCTTGCACGCAGCCAACTTGGGTTCCATTCTCAACATCCCAGATGGTCCCACCAGGCAAGCAGGAATTACTCCTGAGCACAGAACAAAGAAATAATCCGTGAGCACCACTGTGTGTGACTCAAAAACTAGATAGAGATAGATAGATAGATAGATAGATAGATAGATGATCGATAGATAGACAGATAGATAGATAGAGATAGATAGATAGATAGATAGATAGATAGATAGATAGATAGATAGATAGATATGAAAGGTATAAAAGAGAAAAGGAATCTAATTCTTCCTGATTTTTGCAAAGTGACTGTTGTGTTTTGAAGTTTGTTGTTTGTTTTATTTTGTTTTGTTGTTGGACCACACCACGCTGTGCTGAGGACTTGCTTTAGGCTCTGCACTCATGAGTCACTCCTGACAATAATTAATGTATAAAGTGAGTTTCCCAAGTTCAACTATAATTTTGACACTTTTTGGACTGTCCAGGATCTTTGTCAGAGTGAAGGCATACACAGTAATACAGACAAATAATTGTCACAAGCAAAGCAAGTAGTTATTTAAAATATTTAAATATGGAAAATAGGTGAGGCTTTTTCTTTTTTTATTTATTTATTTATTTATTTATTTTGGTTTTTGGGCCACACCCAGTGACGCTCAGGGGTTACTCCTGGCTATGCGCTCAGAAGTCGCTCCTGGCAGGCACGGGGGACCATATGGGAACCGGGGGATGGAACCGTGGTCCATCCAAGGCTAGCGCGGTAAGGCAGGCACCTTACCTGCAGCGCCACCGCCCGGCCCCCTTATTTTTATTTTTAATCATATTGGTTAACATATCGTTCACAGTAATGTTCCAGGTACATGTAAACATTGAATCAGGGGAATTCCCATCACTGAGTTGTCCTCCCTCCACCTCCATTCCCACCCTGTCTCCCCTATCCTCCACCCTCTCCCCAGAGGCCTCTAGATTTGAGTGATCCCCTCTGTGTCTAGTTTATTACTTAGTGATCTTATAGCTGTTTGGACTTGGTGCCTCCATTAATTCTCCCTCTAATTGGGAACCGGGACTAGATAGTTCGAGTTATGTGGTTTTGTTTGGGGAAGAGTAAGGTAATAGGATGGGGGGGAAATTAACTATGCCAACAATAGGCAAAGTCCTTCTAGAGGCTCTCATCCTCGGTTTGAGAGACAAAAGGTTAAAAAAGAAGATGAATCACCACAACATTTCACAAAGACGTATCAAATAAGATATCCAGTGAGCACTGCAGCAATATAGATATGCACCACATAGTTGCCATGGTCTTGAGATAAAAAACATGACAGCGCAAAAAGGAAGAAGAGAAAAGAAGACAGAAAAAGTAAATATATGAATAAAAAAGTGAACAACTATTTAAATATCTACACCAAGATAGGGAAGTTGACTAAAACTAGATAAGAGAAGAGAAATATAAAGTAGTAATAAGCGAAATAAAAAAAAAAGAAAGGAAAAAAAAGATTATTTTGTGCTTCTTGTCTCTCTCTCTCTCTCTTTTTTTTTTGTGGTCTTTTGGGTCCCACCCGGCAGTATTCAGGGGGTTACTCCAGGCTCCATGTTCAGAAATTGCTCCTGGCATGCCAGGGGACCAAATGGAACGCTAGTATTCAAAGTGATAAACTTCTGCGTGAAAGGCAAATGCCTTACCTCCATACCTCTGTCTCTCCCTTTTTTTTCCTTCTGCATAGGCACAGGCGGGGCTTTTTCTAATTGCCTTCTTTTTGTTTAAAAGAGTGAAATGTAACTTTGTGTTTATTTCCCCCATAGAGGAGCAATCACTTCCTATGCTGCTGGAAATGGGCATGCAAAATTCTGATTATTGAAATAATGTTTTTATATCTCCCAATGTCAAGTACATACAGTTTTTAAGCGCTACATCAAGTTATAGTTCACCTTTCAGATGCAAAATTTTAAGAAAATGTTGTACCTGAAAGACACACTTTGGTTGGCCATTGACCATGGTCTTCATCTTGCTTCTGCCACTCTTTTCTCTCACTGCATATAAGAAACCTCATTCATGAGTCCTCATTGGGTGCTGAGAAATTGGCTCCTCTCTTCTTCTCATTCGGTTCCTCCTCCTGGAACACTTGACTCCACTCATACCATATCACAGGGGTGTCAGAATGGTGAAAACCTTAATTCTCTCATTAAAGATTTCATTTAAAAGAATAGATTTCTTCATCCAAATACAAATACAAAGACTCACATATTCTTTTGTATTTGTCCTGGACTGTTTACCTAGACAAATCAGAACCTAGAATTGAGTGGAGCATTATGCATTTCTGCACATTCATAAATATTTAAATATCTTAAAGAGGTGATTTTGCAAAGTCTTGTTTTATGAGGCTCTTGAAAATAAAAAAAAAATCTCCTCCATCACACAGAGTTATCACTAACATTATCACTGGATATTACAAAGATACCAGGGAAGATATACCTACTTTGGTTTACCTTTAAGTTGTATTGAGGGAAGACAAGAGTTGATTAGAAGCTGAATTACACTCAGATAAATCTTACGTCATTAACTGTATTTCCAGAGTTCTAGTTCAGGTGCACAAATTACCACTGTGAATATCAGGACTTAGCCTCATGGTTAATGAGTTCTGTGAGCATCAAAACCTCCTTCACTGCTAAGAGCATACAAGTTGATTCTCTCAAAGATATGTGATCACAGTGCTTTGCTTTAAATCTACCAGAAGTTGCAGCAATAGTACCTTAGTACAGCAGTTAGTGCACTTACCTTGCAGGTGGCTAACCCAGGTTCAACATCCTTCACAGAATATGCTCCCATGAGCCCTTCCAGGAGTGATACTTCAGCACATAGCCAGGCATAAGCCCTGAGCACTACTGGGCATGGTGCAAAAAAATCAAACAAAAAGAAACAAGTGGAAGTGGAGATTAACAGATGACACTATATTAAGATCAGAAGCTTCTGCCCCTCAAAGAAAATAGTGACAAGGAACAAAGGCCACCCACAGAATGGGAAAAACTATTCACCCAATACCCATCAGATAAGGGGCTAATATCTAAGATATTCAAGGTATTGACAGAACTTAACAAGAAAAAAAAATCTAACCCCATCAAAAAATTGTCTGTATTCTTCAGACAATTCCTCAAAAAAGAAATACAAATGGTCAAAAGGCACATAACTTATTATCAGGGAGATGCAAATCAAAGCAACAATGAGGTACCATCTCATGCCACAGAGACTGGCACACATCACAAAGAATATGATCAGTGATGGCAAGTTATGTGGGGAGAAAGGAACTCTCATTCACTACTGGTGGGCATACCGTCTAATCCATCCTTTCTGGAAAACAATATGGAGGTTCCTCAAAAACTGGAAATTGCTGGGGCCAGAGAGATGGCACAGCATTGGGACATTTGCCTTGCATGCAGCCAACCAAGGACCCAGTTTGATTCCCAGCATGTGGTTCCCCAGCCTGCCAGGGCTGATTTCTCAGTGCAGAGCCAGTAGTATTCCCTGAGCACTGCTGGGTGTGGCCCAATAACCAACCAATCAATTAATAAATAAATAGATAGATAAAGTTTAAAAAATTTAAAATAGGGGTCTGGGAGATAGCATGGAGGTAAGGCGTTTGCCTTTCATGCAAAAGGTCATCGGTGTGAATCCCAGTGCCCCATATGATCCCCTGTGCCTGCCAGGAGCAATTTCTGAGCATGGAGCCAGGAATAACCCCTAAGCACTGCCGGGTGTGACCCAAAAACCAAAAGTAAATAAATAAATAAATAAATAATTTAAAATAAACTTAAAATGGAGCTCCCATATGATCCAGTTATACCAATCCTAGGGATATACCTTAGGAAAACAAAATACAACAGAGAAATGCCTTTTGCACACCTATATTCATTGCAGCACTATTTACAATAGTTAGAATCTGAAAACAATCTAGGTGCCTCACAAGATGAGTGGCTAAAGAAACTGTGGCACATATACACAACAGAACACTATGTAGTTGTTAGGAAAAATGCCATCATAACATTTTCTATACATGATGGACATGGAAATTATTATGCTGAGTTAAATAAGTCAGAGTGAGAGACAGAGACACAGAATAGTCTCACTCATCTATGTGTTTTAAGAAAAATAAAAGACATTATTGTAATAATACACAAAGACAAGAGAGATGAGGGCTGGAGGGACTGGCCCACAGTATGAAGATTACCACAAAGAGTGGTGAGTTCAGTTAGAGGAATAACTACACTGACAACTATCATGACAATGGTAGTGAGTGACAGAAATAGAATACCTGTCTCGAATACAGGCAAGGAGGAGGGTAGGAAGGAGATGGAGGACATTGGTGGTGGGAATTTGCACCAGTGAAGGGGGTGTTCTTTTTCATAACTAAAATCCAACTACAAACATGTTTGTAATCATGGTGCTTAAATAAAGATAATTTTTTAAAAGATCTGCCAAGCTTGTCCAGGTTGTTCACTTGGAATTTGTGTATCCCAAACTGATAATTAATTCCCAGAGACCTGAGGGGCACCCACATTTTGGCTTGCTTATCTCTGAATGTATAAGACCACTGTCCTCTTCCCTCCACAGACCAAGCCAAGCATTCTTCCATATAATCTTCAGTCAGATGACATAAAAATAACTTAAAATTAGTGTTTTTCCTTTCTAATTGCAAAATCAACTTCTGCAGCTTTATGTTCTATGGCTGGAATTATATAATGGCAATACAGTATTCTTCAAAATAATTTTGATTCCTGTCTATTGACATAACCGTCATTATTTTTAAATACTGGCTCCCTAAAAGGACTGAAAGTTAAAACAATGGGAGGGTGCTTGCCTTGCATACAGCTTAGCTGAGTTAGATCCCTGGTACCATATATGGTTCCTCACCTTGACTGATCCCTGAACACTGAGCACACAGCCATGAGTAAGTCCTGAGCACTGCTGGGTGAATGTCTAAAAACAACCCAAAGATGACAAATGAAAATAAGCATGCTTAAGAACAGATAAGATATGCAAATCTTACACATATACTTAGGAACTTGAAGTACATGTCTTGCTTTCTAATAAGTATGACTAAATAGCTCAAGAAATCCCAGTGATATGAGCAAACACTTTGTCTATATCTGTAGAAATATGTATTACGTAATAGATTTTTCCTCAAAACTACGTTTTTAAAATTTCAAATCATATGGTGTATCGTAATGAACTGAAATGTGTGTATCCACAGCTAAAATAAATTACCCTCCCACAACTATCAGTTGCCTGCTGGCCAGATTACTAAAGTTCTTGATTATTTTTTAAGAAGCACATGGATTCAGCCATAAGTCATTTATTGAATGTTGGAAACCACACAGCTGGGTCAAAGTAGCCCTGTCATTAAGGCCCTGAGATTAATATAGTTCATGTTTCTGATGGTATCAAGGATCATGCAGTATCAGGGATCAAACCCAAGTTCTCAAAGGGCAAGCAATAACTCAACCCACTAAGAACTCTCACCACTCTGACCCTGTCCTGATGTGGCAAGGTTGGCGAGTCATTCTAGCATCCTCATCTCTACCTGTATTTCCTCTGATGCTCTAGATGCACCCTAAAACTGAGAGGTTCTTTCTGTTAACAACGTCTAAGAGTGAGTCTCTTTGTGTAGATCACTTTTTCATGATGAACTAAGAATTTGTAGGCAGGTTACAGTAGGAGAAAGTATTGTTGCCTTTCTGGTCTTGCCATGCCCAAGCATATACAAGGCTGATCTCTCCTGGATAAAGATGCCCATGAATCTGCCTCCAACTCCAGTGTGTTTGCATGGGTAAAAAATCGCTACTGGAAAATTGCACCATTTGCTAAGCAGTTGTGTTTTGTACAGGCTCTTGGAAGAATTTTCCTTTCACCTCTTTCATGCTAATTGCATGAGAAAAGCACATGTCATTCCTCTTCTGCATAAAGGGCAATACAGGAACTGCTAGAGACCAGAACGGGGCTTCACTCTGTTGGTTTTGTAAATACAGCTCCTGATTGTAGCGTTTCTTCCACAACAGCTCTGGAGAGGGAAAACAGGAAATAGAATGCAGAAAGCCCGCTTCAATGAAAAATACTGTAAATTGAATTTGACAGCGTTTGATGGCATTTGATTATTCTAGTCACAGCCAAACAATGATATAAAGAGTAATATGAAACAGAATGTGTTACCGCCTGGCAGACTCAAAAGCAATAAACCTTCCTGCAATGTGACACGATCACTCCACCATCATAATTGTAGCCTGTTTGATACCTCTGAGTACAGCGGAAGGGCACTGACTGACACAGATACATTTTGTTTTTTATTTAAAGTGAAATGAAAATGGCGCACCGGGCCTCCAGATACCATCATTATATTCACCTACATAGGCATGAATCACTTGGCAGTTATTTCAGCTGAAGTTTAAATGTACTTAGACAACAACAATATCAAATTTTTCTTAGATAGCTATGGAGAAAAAAATCAGAAATTTGTAAGGACAGAAATAGAATGTAGACACGTCATTCCTTTTCAGGAATGGGCTCCACGGAGCCCCAGACATGGTTATAGTCCCGAGTCTGCAGTATTTCCGAGGGGGTTATGGCATGTAATTTCTGTATCTTCTTTCACCTCTTTTTTCCTACTCTCACTACCCAAGGAAATACACTTAGCTGCAGCCAATGGCAGGATATGGTCTATTTAAAATTTGTCATTATATTGTGAGAGGCCACCTCAGCCATCCCATTTTGCAATTGCTTCTCTCTAACCTTCCAGTCATTATCTCTCAGAAAGTCCCTTCTGATTGCTGCCTCCAATGACCATTCTATTAAATAATATGTATCCTAATACAACGGTGGTTATGTCTTTAAAGGGAAGAAAAATCAAAGCTGGGATGAGGTTTTTCATGAAAGGACTTCATTTTGCTAGTTAAGTTGATGTTTTGCTTAGGCTATTTTCTTATCTTCCTGCATTCACAAATGATGCCTGATAATAGGAGCAAAATTAATTAATATTCTGGCATTTGTTAGTATCCCGTAGCCTGTTCACTAACAAGAGTTAAATCAGACCAGCTGTTTGAGTTTTTTTTTCTCCTCATGGTGCATTTGATGTTTATAATAGAGTCCTCCACTTTCACCATTTTTCTCACATCTGCAACTTAGTAGAAGGTAGAATCTTCCTACAAAATCCAACTTTCATCTACATAGTTGACTAAAATCATTTTCCTAGAACTTGACAGTGCATGTCATGGAATGTTCCAGAGTGTTTGCCATTTTTAAGAGAGAGAAACTAGTTCATATGGGTTTTATGCTCAGAAACTGTATATTTTGAGAAATAATATATATAAATATATATAATTAAAGACAGAAGCAGATAGAAATATCTGGTCAGTTCTGTAAAGATAGGAACTAATGATGATCCTTCCTCTTTAGAATCAGGAAGGTTTTGACAGATAATATCCAAAGATATTTTGGAAGGCTGGATGATATACAAGAATAATCAAGGCAGAGAAAAGACTTAAATTTAAATTAAATTTTTTATAATTTAAAAAAGATAATTTCCTAGATAAATTTTATATTTCATAATTAAATTAACTGAATAAGCCAAGAAAATCACTTATCAAAGATTTAGTCACTTAATGTGATTTTTTTTATTGTGTATAAAGGTAGGAATGAATATTAGGATACATCCTTCCATCCATTTGCTCATCCATCCAACCATCCATTCATTTATCCATCTATCTACTATATCCCCCATGTTAAGACATGGTCTGTACCATGTCAAGACCAACCGGTCTGTGACATTCAACCATTCATCCATCCATAGAGTAAGTTTTTATCTTCTGATTGGCTTGAATCCTACTAATAATGAATGAACTTTACTCTATCAAGAATATTCAGGAAGAACTTTATGTATTAGCCTTACAAAATAAAAATTTAATGACTAATTTAGAAATATCTTGACTGTTGGAAAAAGTTAGCCATTCTAATGATTACAAAGACTATTCTTTATGATTTACTCCTGGTAACTATGATTCCCACCAATGGAAGTAACTATTAATTTCCTATAGGTAACAATGATGCTTTCTTTTTCCTTTACAAAAAAGTAGGCATATTGTTCATACTGTTCTGAAATGCTCTTTAGACACATACATGAGTACATTATTTCTTTTAATGAATTGCAATTGTCACTAAATATGTCACAAATTGTCACATATGAGACACATATGACACATGTACCACTCTCCTATTTACAGAACAATTGGTCATTTTCAGGCTGTTATTTTGAGAAATTCTTCCCCTCAAAAACAATTGTTACAGTGAATATATAAAGGATTATTCCTGATGCTATATAGGGAATGTCCAACTTTTCTGCACTTTAAATTTTTAGAAATTCCGAAATTGTCTTCTGGAAATTGTATATAATAAAATTTAATTCTACTAATTCCTATTAAGACTAGATTTTATAATTCTTTTTGGGGGGGCACACCTGGTGACACTCAGGGGTTACTCCCGGCTATGCACTCAGAAATCGTTCCTGGCTTGGGGGATCATACAGGACACTGGGGATCTAATTGCTGTTTGTCCTACGTTAGTGACAAGGCAAACGGTTAGCGGTAAGGCAAATGCTCTACTGCTTGCACCACTGCTCCAGTTCCTAGATCTTATAATTCTTTCAAATATTTTCCACTGCAATATTCCGAAATATATATTATTGTTACTTTAATTAGTCTCTATCAGTAACTTCAGAGAGATAGTACAGGATTAAAGTGCTTGTTTTACACACTGCTAATCCTTGTGTAACCTTCAATACCATTTGGTCCTCCAAGCATCTCCAGAAGTGATCCCTGACCCCTGATATAAAGCCATAAATAATCCCTGAGGACCACTGCATGTCGTCCTAAAATAAATATATCTTTATATTTGTGTATATGTAGATATATATGCACTAAATAAAACAAAAATGTGGTCAGTATAAGGGACCTTGCTCATTTATCTCAACTATTGTGTTGCTGTGTATATAACATGGCTTATATGCTGAATTTTTTTTCCTCTGGGATGCCATTTCTTATAAGCATATCTATACTCTATATATACAAAAAATTCTCATTTTTTCATCATAATGAAAATAACACATTCAGTTATTCTTCCAGCATTTCTGGCTCCCCTCCTTATGTTTAAATTTAGACTTGATTATTTTTTTTAAGAATGTAAACTTCAAGTTGATGATTCACTATTTCCCAAGCTTCTAAACTTCCATTTTTATGTAGCTAGTTTAATAAATAAAGAATTGCTAGCTTTCTAGAATTTTTCAAGAAATAGATTTTTAAATGGATGCAAATTACTGTGTTAAAACATGAAAAAAATTTAAATAGGGCTGAAGAGATAGTACTAGACTTGAATCTGGCCTGTCCAGGTTCAATTTCTGGTAACCCAGGTAGTCCCTCAAGCCATGCCAGGATTGATTCTTGAGCACAGAGCCAGTGTGGTTTAAAGCAACTCCCCCCCCCCAAAAAAAGTAAACATTACTCTAGACTTATATCTATAGCTATGCAAGAGGAAGACAAACCTAGTCATTTTTTATGAATGTATATTCACGTAGAAAGGACAGAGGTTCATGATAGTAACAGAGATGAAATCTGAGTATGTCACTAGGATTCTTTTTGTTCCTCACATTTGTAGTACGTTGTGTACTTATAGGTACAGAGTATTAGTGAACAGTGCTTCACCTCACAGAGTGATATTATGTATGGCTCTTAAATTATTTTGCTGATCTATCTTTTCTAATCTTAGAAATCTTAGTCATTATAGGACATGAAAAATACAGAATAGTAAATTCAGTGTGGGCCAATGCAAAAATAACCCCCTCCTTTATTATTTTCTTATTTCCCTATTCCTGGGATCATCATCATCATCATAATCATTATCATAATCATCAATTTTTGTGACAATCGAGCCAGGGCTAGAAAGAGCTATCTCAGAAGCTACTCTAATAGGAGGAATCTCAGGTGACCAGTAACATGCTATGAATTGCCCGCTGCAATGATCAAAAGGATAGGAAGAAAAGAGATCTCTGAAAACTGATGCAAGTGGCACCAACACTTAGAACCTGGAGAATAAATAAATGGAAGCAGTTGGAATTATTAAAATTTAAAGGCTTGAGCGCCTTCTCCATCTGGGATTGACTTTCATAGAGGAGCCCCTGCCAGCTGGTACATGGTATGGGGGTGTATGAAATTCAGACTTGAATCATCTCTCCTACTAGGTGAAGAGCCCTTCCAGGAAGTCCTCCCGGAAGTATCCAGTGAATGGAAGGCACACAGGAGGAAAACTGGCCCTATGGCCTGTCTATTTTCTCATCTCACCCATATATTGGCAAAGCCCATCACAGTCAGCTGCCAATGCAGAAACATGGGCTGCAGACTCAACTTTGTTGTCTTACCAGCAAAATATAGCAGGAAGTTCAGAGTCCAGAAATCAGACATTAGTGTGGGGTGCAACCTTATAGCTTACAACATTCACAGAATCTTGGAATTTCCCTTTCAACCAGCTAGTGTACCCATTATTGTTTCTAGCCAAATCATTCTTTCTTAATGCTGTGAAGCAGCCCCACTAGAGAGAATATATAAATGAGTAATCTAATGAAATTGAGATCACATGGATGTACATAGGCTGATCATAATGTAGTGTCTAGAGAAGTCAGATTACATTGCCATTGGATCAGAAACTGACTTTATCTTTGAAAGCAGTATTTAATACTTTAAAAAATATGTGTGAGATCAGAGAGAATAGTATAGTAGGTAGCATGGTTGCCTTGCACTCTATCTCTCCAAGTTTGATCCTCAACACCACGGTACCATGTATGGTACCCAGAGCATGACCAGGAATGATCCCTGATTACAGAATCGGGAATAAGTCCTGAACACTGTGTGTCCCAAAGCAAGATATAAAAGAAAAGAAAATGTCAGGCTATCTTTTTCTTTTTTGGGGAGGCCACGCCCATTTGGTGCTCAGGGGTTACTCATGGCTAAGTGCTCAGAAATTGCTTCTGGCTTGGGGGGACCATATGAGACACTGGGGGTTCGAACCTTGGTCCTTCCTTGACTAGCTCTTGCAAGGCAGACACCTTACCGGCCCCTTGCTTTCTTAATACAGCGTATTTCTAAACTTCTCTTTAAATTATTAAGTTCCTAGTTTTAATATGTATTTTTTTAGTTCCTTCCTCATATGTTACGTATCATTCAATGAACTCAAGCTAGAAATGTGCATTATTGAAATCATACTTGAGCAAAGAACAACCCTGTGGATGTTGAAAAAAAAAAAACAACTGAACATAGGATACTCCTGAGCACAAGAATATCTGGCAGGAAATGCTTCCAGATAGACAGTCTGCAGCTGGATCAGGAATAAACTAGGGACAACTGTGACCCCCTCCAAGTCTAGATTGATCCCAAAGCCTTGGTTTGTAATGTGGCAGAGAGAAAAGGCTTCCATCTTTTTATTTAGGAAGAAATCGATAGTGATGCAAAGTCCTTAACCAGGTTTTGCCCTTTCACCTTCTGGTGGCTAACCTCTAAGCTAATGCACTGTGTAATCTCTTGCATCAGGAAAATTTCTAAGAGTTCCACTTTCCAGGCAGACTGGGGAGAACATGTCAGTGTTTTGATAACCACAGCCACCACAATGTGGGAATTCATGAGCATTTAACAACACAAGATTGAACTGTCAGGGAAAGTTGCAGCCAGACAAAACAGGAGATTTTCTTCCCACCCTCTCCCCCACCCCAGAAGTGGGAGGTGTGTTTGCAGCATCCCTAGCAAACACCTTCGACAATTCGGCGGGAGGAGGCCTTGGCGATGAGCTGCAGGGTCCTCATTAGAACAGACCCCTTCCCACCTCGCACCTGGTACCTGGGCTCTGCCACGCAGACCCAGGCCAAGCGCTGTACTGTGCCCTGAGTGGAACCTGGCACCCGCAGTCCAAGAGCAGGGAGGGTCGGGGTGGATGGCAGGTCACGGACAGGCTCCCTTCAGCCAGCCCGTCCAGCCGCCAGCAGGGAACTCGTCCTTGTTTCTCCAGGGTCAGAGTCATTTATCAGCTGGAAGATGGTGCTGGTCCAGAGACAATGAGTTCCTGCACCTGCCTTTCTGTTGGAGAGACCATCCGGTCCTTCCCTTTTCTCAGCACTTGGAGAGGTGATGGAGACAGCAGCTGGTGTCAGGAGAGTGAAGGCAAGGAAGATCTGAACCTGGGGAGATCTGAACTTTTGGGGTTCACTCTTCTTCAGCTAGAAAGAGGACAGCATTCAAAGGGACAAAGAGCCTCAGAGGAGAGGCAATGAGGTTGAAACGGCAGGAACGACCGGCATTTCTCTGAGCCCTTCATCCATTTCAGAGACAAAAAGTGGCTGAACACCTTGGGCTTCAATGCAAAACTGAATCCAGCACTTAGAAGCTTTCCCTGCTTCTCCTTCCTCTTGGGACCTCACTGTGGTCTCTTCCATACAAAAGCAAACACTTTGTTCACCTAGATTCTCACTTGGTCGGGGCCAGCAGACAACTGACTTCCATTTCTGCCTTCAACATCTCCAGCTCTTGCTCAAAGGGTTTCTTTCTTCACCCTGGCCCCTTCCCCACATTATTTCCTTCTTCTTCTCTCACTGGTTGAGCCCCTAGTATTGTGCCATGGATCCCCACTTATGCGATATTTCACCTGTTCACCCCTTAGAATATTTTGGAAGTCTGTCAAGAGCCATATGGCCCCAGTGAGAAGCTCTACTCGTAATCCGGTGCTCAATATGAGGCCAATAGTAATAAAATATGAACCAGGGCTAGACAGTGACACTTGAAAGAGCTTTTTGTACAAAACAAAGTCTGCATGTCCCTCAGTCAGGAAAAAAACATGGAATTGAAATCATTCTTCTGTCCCTTCAAATATCCCTGATCCCTGTCCCAGTGTCCTAGCAGGTATCCAGCAGGTGGCAGGGCAGAGGCGGCCTTTAACTTGCTGGAGGGATCCCTGCGCTTCAGTGATGCCAGCCAGGCTGTATTTGCACTGCAAATACCATGTCAGGACCTGCCCTCTGGGAGCACCATGGATAGTCTGTGGTGGCCAGCAAGCACTGAGCAGGCTGGGGCCCCAAGTCCTCTCAGTTTCTGCTCAGCCCACACAGCCTGTATTCTCCAGCAACTTTGTGTCCCCAGAAGAGATGACATCTGTCTCCACTGATCATACCTTCTTAAAGTCACAGTGAAAGCTGGAGCTGAGGGCAGATAGAGCCCTCCATCCCCCATTCTGTTGGTTCTGGCTTCTCCTCCCAGGCCTTGATTCTACACTCCTGAGAAGTGTTAAGGAGGTGAGATGTTGACTGCCTCATGCAGAAAGGTGAGGCTCACTTTGACTGATTTCCAGACCTCCTGAGTAGAGAGAAGCATCCCCTGTGACCCTCCTAGAATAGAGTTTAGAGCAAATGGTCTTAAGGTGTGGAATATGGGGGCAGGAGAAAGAAGAAAAATAGAATTTTAAAATGTTTCTATAGAAAACTATAAAGAGATCTGTAAAATCTTCATGCAGATGTACATATAGGTGGAAATATAGCTTATACTGGTTACACAGAGTCTAAAAGTAAATGGTGATTTTTCTCATTTTGGACCCTCTGTCTTCGATTACTAAATTTAGTTCTTCAGATTTCAACTTCTCACCACTTCCTTTCCACCTGACAGAGCCTGATCAGAATGAGAGACAACGAGGCCCGATAGCCTCTCCTCAGGGAGCTTTCTTGTTAAAATTGTGTAGAGTTGAGAACAATAAGGCTTACTCAGAAGTACATGTCAGTAGAGAGGAGAGTGTTGTGAAGAAGGTTCTGGAAGGCAATAAACATCTCCAGAACAGGGATTTCCT
>PVKC010003952.1:0-37205 GCA_004027635.1 Crocidura indochinensis
CTGGGATATCATCAAGGGGACTACCGAGAACTCTATTTATGGGTGATTGTGCTTCCACTGTAACTTTACCTTGTCCTCTTTCTTAGCATCTTTGTTGTCATAATTAAAATAAAAATTATTTAAAAAAATTAAATGCAGTTTCCCAAACGTTTGATGAAACTGGAGGGTATCATGTTAAGTGAAGTAGTCAGAGGGAGAAGAACAAATACCAAGTGATCTCACTCAGATATGGTATATAAAAAGACACATACACACACAAAGAAACAGAAAGTATTGAATAACTACAAACACTTGACCTTGGATTATAAAAAGAAAATGACCAAACAGTCGATGGAAAAGTTGGGGTAGAAGTGAAATGTGTTGGGGAGAGGAAGGAGAGACAGACTAGAAGTAACATAAATATTTGTGGGCAATTTAGTGATGGTGAAGGCATAGTAACTTTGTATATTAAATAGTGCATCAGCGCTATTGCAAGCATAGTCCCTAAACTACCATAAAAATGAAAAGTTTTAGGAAAGAAAGCAAAAGAAAGTGTAGAAGTCAAGTCCTATGAAGTAGCTTTCAAATGTGGCATCAAGACTAAAATACCTAAAATGAGACAAGTAGAATGAGTGAAAAGTCAACCATGGGGTGAATTTCTACTTTGCTTACTTGGAATCTATACCATATGTCCTTAGAGGACATATCATTTTGTGCTTTGATATTAGCTGATCCGTTTTTTGTTTGTTTGTTTTGCTTTTTTGGGACCACATCTGGTTATGTTCACTCCTGGCTCTGCACTCAGAAATCTACTCCTGATAGGCTTGGGGATGCTGCCATATGGTATGCTGGGGTTAGAACCCGTGTATATCCTGGGTCAACTATGTGCAAGGCAAAGGCTTACCACTGTGCTATCATTCTGACCTGAAAAAAAGTACTATTACTGTCTTGTTAAATTTAAACACCCTGGGGTATCTTCATGCCTTGTGGTGACCTCACATGACATATAAGTGGGGTTCCCAAACTTACTGATATGGTAATATTAAGTGTGAATTAACCTAGGAAGTCACCACAGTGAGAAGCAGATGACCTGGTGTAGCACTTCAACAAATAACTGAACAGAGCAGAGATGATTATCAGGGGTCATCAATATTAATGGTGCTTCTGAGCCTCGATTCTATAGCTGAAAAATACACAATAAACTACAGAAGTGGGGAGAGAGTACAAGTAACACTGAGAAGCCACTGGAATAAGGTAGGTGGTATGAAAAGAAAATCAGCAAGTGTGGACTAGACAAGTAAAAACAAATTATGGTTATGGGGTTAGGGTGCTCAGTCATTACA
Organism: Crocidura indochinensis; assembly: GCA_004027635.1. NCBI lineage: Eukaryota > Metazoa > Chordata > Mammalia > Eulipotyphla > Soricidae > Crocidura > Crocidura indochinensis. The sequence goes on from PVKC010003952.1 coordinate 1,323, forward strand.
TAGTAAGGGAGCATTGCTAGAAAAGTTAGGAAATAACAAAGGGGTGAAAACATGAAATGGGAATGCACATGAAAAAGTAAATACCCCTCAAACTCTAAATTATTGGATCAAATTTTGTTTTATTTCTCTGATATGCAAAGGATGAGATTTAAGGATTATTGTACCCATGAACTTCTCTCATCTGTGAATAGATTATTGTCATATAATATACCGAAATTATTTTTAAAATCAATGTAAAGCCATTATTTTATATCTTTTTAATTTTTTGGAATAAATACATTTTGGCCATCTTAAAAATCTGACTACTGGGCCTGGAGTGGTGGTGCAGCTGTAAGGTGTTTGCCTTGCACACACTGACCTGGTACATACCATGGTTCCACCCCGAGTATCCCATATGGTCCCTCAAACCAGGAGCAATTTCTGAGAACAGAGCCAGGAGTAACCCCTGAGTGTCACTGGGTGTGTCCCCCCCCCAAAAAAAAAGAACTGACTACTGATGGAGGCACCATCCTGAGTTTCTTTGGAATATAAACTCTAGTCCTATGGTCGCATAATGTTTGTGGCAATTATGTCGAATAATTAGAAATGTGACACCTTTTTATTTGCTTTTATTTTAAAGTAAATTTTCTTAACTTCTCTTTTGTTTCATCTCTGGGCTGAATGTAGTGTTTTCTGTATTTTATTTAACTTAGTTTAGTATTTTGAAGGCATGCGTGTACTCAAGGATTACTCCTAGTAATCACCCCTAGTGATTACTTTGAATGACTCTGAGGTCACTTCTGGTGACTTAGAGGAGACTATGCAGAACTAGGGATCAAACCCAGGTTGATCATGATGTGCAAGACAAGTATGTATCTTGGTACTATAATGCCAGCTTATGAATATATTATGTTCTGGATACTATTTTCTTTTATTTCAGTTTTCTCCCTCATTTTATTGTTATGCGATTTTTTTCTTCCTTTTTTATGTAGGCACCCTATACCCTGCTGACTCTGTGCTCAGGGCTCATTCCTGAGGTACATTGGGTACGATATTCTGTTTGTCATCAAACCTGAGCTTCTGTTGTGCTTGTTGCATATTGAAATATCTCTCTATAATCTCTCATTCATATATAAAGATAAACAACATTAGGGATTTTAAGAAACCTGAGACTGTGTATGTCTTAAAGTATATCCATTTTTGATCACCAAACATATAAATATTCACATTCATATGAACCAAGGTAACCATAAAAATTATATACAAATAATTTTGCTACAAATATTAAAAATGAGAAATTTACTAATTGTTTTTAAAGCTGCAATTACCAGTGCATCAAAGGATAATTCTAATAAAATAAAATAATAAAATACAATTCAATAAAACTTATTGAATTACAATATTCATTCTATCTCCTGATTACAGATGAATATTTAGGTTCAAAATAATTTCCCACCCCCAAAACTTTGTAGCCTATTTTCTATTGATTTCTAACATTCAGAGTTGCTGACAAAAAGGTTCAGGGGAGCTTATTTCTTTTGTTTGTTAGATTGCTAGTTTTCTGATATGAAATTTCATGATGCTGCATCTCAGTGGGGATCTTTTGTCACTTATACAATTATTACTTATTGAGCTCTTTCAATCACATCTTTCAGACCTCTGAGAACTTCCTTTTAGTTTTTTTTTTGATAATTAGACTTCTACTTTTATTATTTTTTCCATTTTACTCATCTTGATTATTTAACTCCATATTTCAGTTTATATAGTGTTTTTAATTATATTTTTGTAATATGTCTTATTTTCTAATTTTTGCTAACATTATTGTTTTGAAGATGAGGTTTGTCCCCTTTCTTTTGAATTTATAAATTATAATGACTAAGGGGTTGTAGTTCAAATTATTTTAAGTTTGCATTTTTACCTGTTTGTTTTTACATCAATTTTTTAAAGGTTCACTTCCTTTTTTTCCATTTACAGATTCAGATTTCCTATTATTCACTTTTTGCCTATTACATTAGTTCATCTTCTCCATCCAAAGGTGTGAAAATAAGCTAATAAGGATTTGGATCAGTCTCATAGTCTATTTATTCAATAAAGATATTATCTGATGGGCTGGGTCAGTGGGTTTCTAAATATGCAAGTGGTTGTATGATAGGTTCTGGCATATGATAAATTAACAAGAAAACAGATACTAGGCTTCCTGAATTAGGCCACAAAAAGGAGGGATTATTCAGGGATGGTAATATCCACATGAATAGCCTCAAGTTATTTCTGATTTCTTTAGAATTAATGTTTGTCCTCCCTTAAGTACCATATTAGGACAATTGATACCTTGGTAGTTAGAAAATACCCTATATAATCCCTCTTTCTCCAATATGGCTGCCATCTTGCCTATGGACTATATATTTTAGCTCATCAGCATATTCTCCAGTTAAGCTTTATAGCACACCCATAATAATAATTACTGGTACTTTAACTTTGCCCCCCAAAAGTATTGGGAAGATTCTCTATTGCTAGTCACCATCTTTATTGTTAACCACCAAATTTCTCTGCATCCCAGTGGAAGATTTACTTTCTTCTGAACCTGAAACAGTTTATTTTAGACATTGATTCATCTTTAACTACTTTTATTTTAATTTGATTCCTTACTTGACATAACTGTTAGAATCCATTGACTATCTCATAATATCTTCATTGTTGTTTAACAATTTTCTGTTTTTATATCAAAAATATATTAAAATGTATTTGGAGGCATCCAAAATTAACACACGTGTTCATCCTACAGTATTAGACTTATTGTGTGTTTATTTTTAAGTTAACGTTTTCTATTTTGGAACCCACGCAATGGCGTTCTGAAGGTATTCTCTGCCCTTTTCTTGGAGGTTAATACAATTTAAAATCACAAGAGATATGGATTACTTAGGCCTAAAATGAATTTGTGAGAAAAGAGTTCACAGGGGCTGCTAGTTTGTCTTCCATGGGGAAAAAGAGGATGCTAAGCCTTCAAAATGCAACTTAAGAATCCCAAGGATCATAAGACTGGAGTTGCACTTAGGAGATATAGGGATGGCTTCCTGGGGCTTTAAAAACTCTCTGTAGCTGAACACACAGACACATTTTAAAGAGACCAATACAGTTTGATATTATAAGATTGTAATACCATGGGATATTTTTTTTCCATTTTCTAGAACTGTCTATATTGGAACAACATGACTGAAACCAAATATAAATTCTATAGGGAAAATGAAATAAAGTACTCAGAAGACAGAATACAATTCTTTTATATTCAGCCCCTTGGTTTTTGTGGCTACAATCCCTATGATATACAGAGATAAGTTCGGTGGGATTTTTGTATCCAGCACAAAATGTCCCAAGATACTAGCTTTGAGGAAAGGGACATGAAGGCCAACACTCTGCAATTAGGTTTCCTGCTTGACTCAAGTGTATTAGAACTTACATCCCCAAACCATCTGATTTCTCTTTACCACTTGTCTCTAAGATGAGCTATTTATAATCATTTTAACCTAAACAATTAAGACATTGGTGATATTGCAGCTTATAGAAAGTAAGAATTTCAAACCTGGCATTTGAAATCATGTACAGTGTGAAGGGAAAAAATTAATCTACTGCCTTTAAAGTTAGGCTTTAACCTATGAAAATAATATGAAGAGTTACCACATATTCTCAGCAATGCTTTCCTATTATCGATTTACCAAAATTTACATTTCTATTTATCCTCAATCACTTCTTTGGATAATACGAGTTTATAGGGATAGCTTCTTTATAGGATCAATCATCAAAGAAATAATACAGAGAAAGAGGGGAAAGACTTTTTATTTGATCTAATATAATTTTATTCCACTATCAGGTATATTAGTAGGAGACTGAAATGAATGATAATTACTTTATTAGGATGAAAGAAATACAATTTTAAATCTTCACACTGAGGGATAGCCACTGTCACTGTTTTGCTACATTTCTATACAAATCAATCATAATTGTAATACTTGTTTTACGTAGGCCACAATTTTTATTATTTGGTGCCCAAGAGAAAAATAATATTAATAGCAATGCACAGATCCACCTTCTTGAGGGTTTTATTATTTTAGTTTTTAGGCCTGCATGCACCAAGTTTTGGAGTGGTTTTGTACAGCTCTGACTCATCATGGGAAAGAACTAGCTGAAGTAGAGGCATTCTTATGCTATGGCATGCCTTGCAAGAAACTAAAGGCTTGATGGTGTTTTTGTTGGTCAGCTGCTTCATTTCTATGAGGGCTTATTGGTAAAGATATTAGTGGTTAAAAAAAAACCACTAAGCAAACACCTCTTGTAAGGCTCACCAAGAGGATGGAAGTAGCTAGATGTTTGTGAGGATTCCACATTTTGTCTGTAGAGCCCATAAGAGTAAATTCAAGAGCTAAAGGGAAGAAGATAAAATGTCATCCCCTATGATCTTGCAGTGCTTCTGTTTTTCACTGTTCACCACAAAAAGGAGAGCTTTTACTTTGGCTTGACATGGATTTCTGGTCCAAACAATACAATGGTTATTAAGATCGATTAAGAGTGTATGTGCTGCTAGAACTTTCCTCATCTCAAATTAAGAAATCCTTATAAGAAATCCTCTGATGTAATTACTATTGTTATTGTTGTCATACACTTGCAAAATCACTTTTTACTTTTTCATGTCACCTTTTCTGAGTTAATCAATACAAATACCCTTGTTTTATTACATCAACCCTGGCCCTCAGGTGATTTATGATAATATCTGGCTAAGAAAAGTGGCAAGAAAAACAGCAAAAAGTTAACATCTTGGCTGGTTTGGTAAAAAATCCAAGCTGCAGCTCAACAACCCCTGGTCGAAATGCACTTTTTTTTGTGAGTCTATTTTCTTGTATGCTGCTCCTTGCTGCTGACCCATCCATTCCAGAATCAGATGAATACAAACAGAGCAAATATCATGAACTACAGGCAGCTGAAAGCAGTTGTATGTGACCATCATCAACTCCCAGGAAACCAGCCAACCAGTGAGCCCTAAAATTGTCCCCACAGTTTGACGCCTCAACAGGCCCTTGAAAACTTCAAAGGAGTAAGTGGGATAACAAATTTCTCTGATACTGAATAACAAAACAGGTATTGCCATTGTCAGCCCCATCTTCCTGCACTAAATGTGCTATATCTCTACTGGAGAATTAGCTTACATAACCCCTCTTCTGAGTTGCCTCACTCTGCTTTGAACTATTTACCAACATTTTTCAAGATGAACTGAATGTGGCATATCTGTTGAAAATTCTTTGACTTAAGGAGAAGGAAACCAGTTCAGGTAGCATTATTTATTCATGGCATATTGGAGAAGAATCTACCTATAAACCCCAGATAATCTGCCTTCAGAATTAAACTGTCTTTGTTCTCCCTACCAGACCCTTCAGAACTTCACACTGGAAGAGAGTCACACAGATATGCCAATACCTAAATAAATTATTTTAATTTATCTCTAGCCTTTGATAAAAAAAAATGAATGTTTGGATTACTGTGTGTCACTCTCTCTCCACATTTTGAGGCAGAAGTTGGCAAACATAGCTTGCTTAGAGGTACACAGCTAAGAGAAAACTGGATTTAAATCCTTTGTAAGAAAGGCACTTTTGAAACAAGGGAGGGATTAATTAAGCGATTAACAAGAAGATGCTGGAGCTAGTCATGCAAAGAGCCTTCAAATACTTAGAGGCTGTTGTCTTCTGAGACAATGTCATTTCAATTCTCTCTGCAGGCCAAAATTGAGATGAATCAGCAGAAACTCTTGGGAAATCAAGTTCATTTTGGAACACTCAGAATTGTCTTGAGTGTCAAAGACAGCCCGATCACATGCCTCTGATAACAGAAATCAGCCAGAGTCTGCTGAGAAGGAACAAATAGGGACTGTGAACAAATCAGGGCAGGAATTTTCAAGTAGGTGATGTGCAGTATCAATTTGAGCTTCAAGATTTAGAGTAAAGTGATTTTAATATTTCAGAAAAAAAGGATCAGATGTCATGAAACAATTGAAAATTGTTTTCTAAAGCACTGTATCCTGGAACAGCTGAGAAAGAGGGGAGGGTAGAAAGAACTCTGGGTCACAACCAAGACAATAAATATCAAGTCTCAAGTCTACCAACTCAATGTATATCTTTGACTGAGGAATTAGTAGGTGGGATTAGGTGTAGGTATATAGAAATTGGAAAAGAGAAAAAGGATGGAGAGAGGGTGAATACAGAAAAGCATGCGAGATTATTACATTTTAAGACCATATAATCAAAGTCCTTGGTCATATGGGTTGAAATACCTTATTCAGAGGCTCATTGGTTCATTCACGACTCCACATGTGCAAGATTCTGTTCAGTGATAGACAAGTCTATTGTGTTCTTCACTTTTATGAGCAGCTCCTACCATAAAGTGGTCAGACTCAAAAATAATGGACCTTTCTATTTCAAAACAATATCCCTCCTTCCAAGGTTTCCTATGATTCTTTCTTGAGAGTGCTGAGTACACAGGTTAAGTCTATAATAGCTTCAAAAACTCCTCTTTTCTCACAGTGTTTCTCAATCGTTCCTTCCAGTGCCCTCCTTCTGATTTTGTTTTCTTTCTAAGACCACCCATATAACTGGTTAGCCTCTACTTTTGTGCTGTGATTTCTCATTTATATGATTTTAACCTGTAATGCCCTTGGAATACCTTGAGGCCCTACAAGGCATTTTATGGACCTGATTGAGAAATTTCGTCTAGTCTATCTTATCCTTCAATTCTCCAAAAACAGAGGACCAAAGGCCCAACCCCATACAATAACTCTATATATCCTTAATATCTACAACTTTAAAGCATTAAAAATGGGCATCAGCATTTGGAAATTTTTAAAGTAGATTATTGCTGGTAAAATATCAGAAAAAAATTGAAGGGCCAGCTAAATACCAGTTATTTGGAAAGTGCACCAAAGTTATCCAGGCTAATTATAAAGTTGTTAAAGAAAGAAATCTAAAGTTCATTTCTGCACATTTTCCAGACTTCAAATTTGGTAATAGACCTTGTACTTCTCTGTCCTTGGTTAAAAACTGTTGGCCGAGTCAGCAATTTCTTTCTTCTGTTCCTAATAGCCATGCTGCATCAATTCAATATATTCTTGTGATTAAAAATTGTCCCCTTGCTGAAGTTGTTTTCTTTGGGTCTACTGTATGTATTTAAAGTAATAATAATGTTGCTTTGACTGTTAATGAAAGTATTATTTTATGTCAAAGTTTCATCCAAAATATAAAGTGCTAAGTTCCTACTTTGCTATCCCATAAATAAATACATTACATTTTTAAAAATCTTTTTGTAAATCAACTTGTACTTTAAATATTAGGTCATATTTCAGAGAAAACAAGTGTATTCATAAGTTTTGGGGGTCTGCTTTGCAAGCATATTTTGAGAACACATTTCCTATCTTTCAAAAGAATTAATTTTTTTATTAAATTGTGATTTTAATGACTCAGAATGTGAAACATATCAAAGCTTTATTATGAGAACATATCAATATCTATGCAAACTAGCCAAATAGAAATTGAGTAATTCACTTGAGACAAAAAAAAATTTAATCAAATGCTGGCATTGATTCTTTTATCTGAAAAAAGATGATAAAAGACTTGCAAAGCATAATTCCCCTTTTACCTAAATCTTTGTAATGAGAAACTGACAAAAGAATACATTTAATCAACCTACCCAACACCTGAGGTTCAGTGCCTCCCCCAAATTAAGTTTGTGGGGGGAAAACACATCAACCAATTCAAAGATAAACCCATGTCTCTCATCCATACCAAATGTGCTCTGAACAACAGGGTCAGGTGATAGAAAACTGTGTTTCACATTCTTAAACACTACTACACTCTATTTCAATAAAATTAGGTTTATTTTGGTCTTAAAAACTTACTTTCTCTCAAGTAGAGGGTGAAAGGGACGTAGTCTGTAGGATCAACTACTGCAACTTATTTGGTTATTCAGAAATAAAAGGGGTTCACATCCACAGAAAGGCAGGGTGCAGATCTGTATTGCAGTTAATTAATTTAGCCTTCATATCTAATGCTCTGAGTGACAAAGAAGCCTTACTTATCAGCCAGTTTCCAACAACTGAAGGATAAAAAAATCTGAATGAAAAGACTAAGAAATCTAGCAAACAAACCGCCATTTGAGAGTAACTTAAAGTTCACCCAAAAGTGACCCTTGATCGAAATCAATTAAGAGAAGCCTAACACAGACCTCACCAAAGAAAGCTTAAATATCCCACCTACCTAGTCAGGGTCCATTGAGAGCCCCAAAGCTCTAGGGGCCTCATGAATATTCTGAGAATTTTAAAAGCTTGCAGAGGGAGTAAAAGAGAGGGTGGGGGATTTTTGCTCCTAAATAATAGCGGCACTCCTGGGGTTGTGCATCGCCTTCCAGGATTCGCTTTTCAAGCTCTTTATTGAAATTGCTCAAGTCTTTAACAGCGCTCCCATGAGGGCTCAAAAGCCTTAAGCTAATTACATTTGGCTGAGATATGCTTGATGAGATGGGAAAAATATAATGCTTTTGAAAGGGTGAAAAATCTCTAACCATCTGCTCATGGTGTTACTCAAAGAACAATAGGGAAGAAGAAAGAGCAGCAGCTAGAGTTGGAAAGGTACAGCATTTCTGTAATTATGGGGTCAATGAGACCTTTACTGCTTGGAATGTAGGAAAGGAGGACAAACACATTTAGGGGACTAAACAACACCAAATAAGTCAAAGTGACTACATGGGAAGGATTTTCTCTCTCTCTGTTTGTTTGTCTCTAATTAGTATTTGAGAGATAGAAGTAGAATAGGCTTAGAGAAGAATTTCTCATTAGAAATCAAAGATAGTTTGTGGGAGAGAGAAATTAATTAATCTGAGCTGACGTTTAGATTTAGAGCCACTTCTATGCTTTTCAGGTTGCCTGCTCCTCAGAGACAGTTTCTATGGTGCTCCAGTGAAGCTCTTTCTCTCTGACGCCATCAGCCAGACAGTTGCTTCTGTTATCCTTGGCAATCCAGGTGAACAGCCTGCCTGCGCTTAGCTTTCAAATCAATGCTCCAGGTGTTGATTCACTAAGGCAAACAGCTTATGCACATTGCTCTAAAGACCCTGTTCAGTTCCTCCTCTTTCCTCTTTTCAAATGGCTAATCCCCTCGAATTCAACTGAGAAAATGTTAGATTTTGAAAGACAAACTGACTTAAGTCAGATAAGGGACTGCTAAATAAAAGTTTATTTTTACCTGATATAGGATAACTCCTGCAAATTGAGTAGGATTTCTGCCCCCAAACCTATTGTTATTCTTCCTTTTAACCTTTGTAGAGGGAATTATTCCATCTTGCCTGCCTCTGTGTCTGAAGATGGGTAAACCTCTGAAAGTCACAGAGCAATTACTTTTTTGCTTCATTTTCTTTTTGTCAAAATCAGAAAAGAATGACCTTTCAATAGTAAACATATCTTTCAAATTTACAAATCAAATATCTACACAAGATGCTCTTATATTATCTAGGGTCTGTTTTCCAATAAGTACATAGTCCTTTCCATTTCTTTTAATCTGAGGACCCAGCCTGTGTCTCTTTTCCATCAGGCCTTCCACACTGGCCACATAGGAGGAAGATATGGCCTCAGTGACTACAGAGATGGTACATGGTAAAAGATTGAATTCTAGGCAGTGAATCTCAGACATATTAGGTAGGTTCTAATTGGGAAGAAGTCCCCAGATATATGAAAGCTACTAGATTATCCACTTCCCTGCTGCAGATTCTAGGTGTCCACAACAATGTTAAAAGGCCATCAGCTCCATGGAATCTGATGTGAGTCAGCTGATTTGAATAATGAATCAGTTTTTGCCAAGGTTTCTTCAAGTGTGGTCATTAAACCATCAGCTTCAAATTCCTTCAGAATGGTTGAAAACACAAACTCTTGCTGGCACACCAGTAGACCTACTGACTCACAATGCCTAGGTTTAAGCCTGGTTTCAGAAGGTGTCCAAGTTTTCTTCCACTTGTTTTCAGAAGGAGGAGCTGGGCATGTAGCTAAGTGGTAGAGCACTGTCTATAAAAGAAGCCATGGGTATGATCCAGAGCATTATGTAAGCAATGAATAGGACTTCCAGTTGACTTGGAGTAATATTCCGGACAAAAACTTCTACTCCTTACTTGGGAGTTCTACAGCAGGAGTAGCATATTGTCAGGATTGCCTGGACCATGAGGCCCCATACTCCATCTTTCACTGTTCATAGTCCTTAACTGCCTTGTCTCTGGGATATAGGAAGGTACTCACTTCCCCACCCAGTTTTTAATTTAGCTACAGTGATTTACAATATTGCTAATAACAGTTTCAGCCATGCAATATTCAGTGTTTTGTTTGTTTGTTTGTTTTACCAATATCTGAAACTATCCTTTCAACTCTGACTTCATCTTGGATGACTTAGCTTTGTAGGCTGACTCAAAGGGTTTGTTATGCAACCAATACTATTTTTCTACTATATTTTTAGTAGTTCACATATGAGAGACATCCATTTGTATTTGTCCCTTTCCCTCTGAATACCTTCCCTCAACATCACTCCTCTTGTTCCATTCACATTTCAGTGAACTGCATATTTTCAACTTATTTTTATAGCTGAGTAATATTAATATTCTGTTGTTGATACATCAGTGTCTTTATCCATGTATAGATTCTTGACACTTGTGCTATTTCAAAGTACTGACTATGGTAAATATGCTGCAATGAACATTTTCAAGGGACTCAGTAACATTGACCAAGCAATCAAAAGAAGAGTAACAGATAAAACTAGATAAACAAGAAGCTTCTGTAATTAAAATAAAAATTGGTGACTAGAGCAGAAGACATTCTGCAGACTGAAAAAATTGTTTGCTCAGCACATATCTGACAAAATGCTGGTGAATATCTGATATACAAGAAATTTTTGCAAAACACAAAATAAAACAACTTCTCCCCAAATGGGAAAAGATCTATTCGGACACTTCCATAGGAAAGAGGTATAGATGGACTTCGGATCTGTGAAAAGGAATTTATAAGAAAATATATAATCATACATAAATATGTAATTTTATAATTTATCTTCAGAAAAATGCAATTAAAACAATGAGATATCACTTCACACCAATGAAATTGGCATACATCATAAAGAATAGAAATATCCAGTGCTATTGGATTGAGGAGAGAAAGAAACTTCCTCCACTGTTGCTGGGAATGTAATCTGGTGCAATACAGAATCAGTATGAGCTTTGTCTAAAAATGAAGAATAGAGCTTCCTGACATCTTCCTCAAGATCCAAGACACAGTATTTTAGAATGCAAATTTTTGTTTGTTTTTTGGGGGCCATACCTGGTTGTACTCAGAGGGCACTCCTTGCTCTGGACTCAGGAATTGCTCTGCTACAAGCTTAAGGGATAATATGGGATGCTGGGGATTGAATATAGGTCAGCAGTGTGGTAAGGAAAACATTCTACCTTCTGTGCTAACACTTCGACCTCAGGATGTAATGTGCTAGTACAACACACACGTATGCAAACATTTTTCATAAGTAAAGTCTTAATATTATAATTGGGGAAAAAAACCTAGTAGTTGAAACCGAAGGAACTTACTTGACTCATATGTAGAGAAGAAATTTCATTTTTTTCTATTACTTTTCCAAATGATTTTGATGATGCATTACCATTTAAAATGATGTGAGTGGTAGGAATGTTCTTCATTCTTTTAATTTATTTTATTGCAAGCCCTCAAAAAATAAGGCAAGAGAAGGGTCAAAGATTTTAAAAAGGAAGATTCTAATTTTGGATATAATCCAAAATCAGTAGCATCACTATCATTTGGAAAATTGATAAAATGCATTAATTCTCAAGTTTATGAATATTTGTTGTATCAAATTCACTTAGATTATGTCCAAAAGTATTTTTAACAACTACTGTAATTCTCATGCACATCTGGGACTACGATGCATCATAAAAAGTAATATACAGGGACCGGAGAGATAGCACAGCGGCGTTTGCCTTGCAAACAGCTGATCCAATCACCAAGGTGATTGGTTTGAATCCCGGCATCCCATATGGTCCCCCCTGTGCCTGCCAGGAGCTATTTCTGAGCAGATAGCCAGGAGTAACCCCTGAGCACCACCGGGTGTGGCCCCAAAACAAAACAAAACAAAAAGTAATATACAAAGCATGTTTATGGCCAAGCTAGTCTATCAGCTTCCAATATTTTGTATTCCCATGCTGTGAAATTCACTGAAAAAAGTCAAATTGGTTATTATCCACATCTCTGCTTGAGAGATATTTTTCCTTATGGTATGCACTCTCTATTTGGGGAATTTTTCCATAATTATGCTTGGGATGTATACTTGAATACTTTCATCCTGGGTATATATATATGTATATATATACATTATATGCACACATATATATGTATAATTTTATATATAACTTCATTTTCCTAAATATATTTATTGGATATTTATCTTAGTAATTTCCCTTAGATCAGAAAGCAAGAACCAATACTTCCTAAAATTCAACTTCTCCTGCTTCATTCTTATCTCTCATTTACTTCATTCTCTTTCTTTCTTCCTTTAGTTTCCATAATGACTTTAATTTGTTTTCTTATCTCCTAGAGTTGCATAAGTATTCTACTGGCACTTACTGTGGGTACAGTAATTAGGTTTATCAGAATTAAATTCCAGTTTTTGTATCCAACAGAGACTACCTTAACAGGTATGAGCCAATAAAATTATAATGCTGCCTAACTTAGCATAGAATATAGGAGGAAGGATAATATTATGGTAATTCTAACTAGAATATGGAAAGATATTGGAATCTTCTCTTTTCTCTGGGGATCTATTAAGATAACCCGAAATTTTTCAGTAAGCCTGAGAGAAACCATATCAGGAGGTAATATAGTAGTTTTCTATTTCTGGTTTGACAACTTACTAGAGACTTAATGTCTCAACATCATGCATAATAATTATGTTATAGTTCTTAATACCAACAATCTAAAACGGGCCTTATGGAACTAAAATCAAGGTGTCTATGGAGTGGATTTCTGACAACATGGAAAGCAACAATTTCTTTATTTATCCTGTTTTTTAAAGACTGTTTGCATTCCTTGTTTCATGGCTTTTTACATAGAGAAATGTCAAATCTCAGACTCACAAAGACATGATGCATATATCTTATCTGTATCTTTATCCTTTATAAGCAGATAAAATAAATATTTTATAACTTTAAAATATTACTATGGTAGGGCAGAAGTATTGGTAAAATAGTGAGGGTGCCTGCCTTGAACATAGTTGATCCTGATTCAATCCCCATATTTGATACGGTTCTCCAAGTCCACCAAGAGTGATCCAGGAAGAAGTACTAAGGACCAGCCTGGTGTGCCCCAGAAACAATAAAGAAAAAATTATTATGCTAATTTTGAAAAGTATTCCCTTACACCAAAATCATCAGTTCATTAATTCTACTTTATTTGAAGTAGGCAGTTCTGGAAGCTGCCTTTTACTTAGAATTAAGTCCAATTTCAGCTACCAGGAATAACTAAGAAATCTTAAAATCAAGAAGTGATTTAAAAATTAATTATTTTACTTTTATGGAGAATATTATAATGAGCAAAATGAATCGGAGGGATAAGCAGAATGATTGTATTTATTTGTGGAATATTAAAAAAATGATAATATAGTAATGATATCCAGAGACAATAGAGATGAGATGCAGGTGTTAGGAATCTTGCCACAAATAGTGGAAGAATGCAGTTAGGGCAGAGAAGGGACTACTATCACCATGATAATTGGAAATGATCACTCTGGACAAGAATTGAGTGCTGAAAAGAGATAAAGAGATAGGCATAATACCCTCATTAACAATATTGCACAGTACCATGACTAAACATGGGGGTAGAAGAGGTTGAGGAAGGAAGGAATGGAAGGAAGGGAAGTGAGAGGGAGAAAAAATGTCTGCCCCAGAAGCAGCTGGGGAGAGAATAATAGGGAAATTGGGACTTTGGTTACTCCTGACTCTGTTATCAGGAATCAGAAATCTCACTTCGGGCCAGCTGCTGGTGGGAATTAAACTCAGACCTGCGACTTGGTAGCTAAAAATTTTGTCCACTGTTTTCTAATTCTGCATCTGATGAATTTCATTTGGCTTTCCACTCTATTATGTTGTTTTAAGTTTGTCAGTTTAATTATTATAGCTTTAAAGTATCGTTTAGAGTCAGTGTATGTGATGGTCCCTATTTTTCTCGGGATTTTTCTAGTTGTTCTGGAAAATATTCATATACATTTTAGCAATATTTATTAGATCTCTTTGTGGAATGCTATGGGAATTTTGATGATGATTTACTGAACCTGTATAATGCCTTAGGTAGAATGAAAATTCTAATAGTTAATTCTTGAGATCCATGAAAATATATATTATTTCCTAGGGCCCAGCTCAGACTTGGGGCCACCAGCCTAGTGCTTCAACTCAAGGTGACTCAGGTGTAGTCCAAGCTCAGTAAACAGATCATATTAGGAGATAACAATTCAGCAGCATCTAAGACCTTATAACACTCCTAGTGGAGAGGGATAGTACATCAGGTAAGGTACTTTTCAAGCACAAGGTCCATATAATTCAATCTCTTGCACCACATAGTCAGGAAGGAAGCTTAACAACTGTAGCAGTGCCCCTCTCCTCTAACCCCAAAGGAAAAAAAAATCTAAATGCAAAATTTCCTAAGGCTCTGAACAATTTCTTCTGACAATATATCAGCAATGCATTCTCATCTACACAGAGTTCCAAGCCAATACAACTGGAAAGAACAAATTATCAGCTTTCTGGGCAAGATCTTGCATAATCCTTTCTGAAATTGTCTACATTCCAGTTTAGAGCATATAACTTCTTTTTACTTTAAGACACATTCCAAATCTGGCGGTATAATTTCTCCTTTATTTCACAGCACTCTGAATTGTAGTTATCCAAGTCCTTGAGGGTGTACATTGATTTATTTTTTCCTCAATTGCCGAAATAAGCTTAATGTATATTATTTTTAATATATATTTTACATGTTATATATAGTTTGTATGTATCTATAGTTAATCTATATTAGACTTTTCTGTAGTAAAAGATGGTAGGTCTTAACCTGATAGAGGTTGGGACAGACAAACTTTCCTTTTAATGTGAAATACTTATTCTTACTCCAGATAGAGAAGGATGGTTCCCAGGAAACTAGGATGTGAGGGTTCACTTTCCATGCCACATAGATCAAATGCAGCTGATCGTAGTCTTCACAGGACTGACACAACCGTTTGGTTACTCCATGCTGCGCACGAGCTCGTAGGACTTTTACAAATCCTACTAGCCAGGGCGCTCATCCACCAACAGTATCTATGTTCTAAAGTCTATGAAACAGGAAAGGTAGGCAAAGTGAACTTAGTACATATTTGAGGAATATATTAAATGTGATAAACAAAAATGGAACCTTCTCTTTCTGATGTCTAATAGGAAATATCGATTTTTTTCTTGAATTTTTATTTTTTTTGTATTTTCATTAGTTTCAGTTAAAATTCAAGGCTATAAACCATGACAAAATCTCTGGAAAAAAATGAACAGATGGATTTCTATGTATAAAAGAAGTAAGCTCTAACAATGAGGAATTTATTGGTTAGAAATCTGACTGATTCATCACGACAACATTTGATCTGAAGGTTCCCCATGAAATAAAGTGGTTGCATATAATCAACCCAAATTCCCTGTTATCATTAAAATGCTTACCATCTCTTTCCTTTTCTA
Source organism: Crocidura indochinensis (assembly GCA_004027635.1). Taxonomy (NCBI): domain Eukaryota; kingdom Metazoa; phylum Chordata; class Mammalia; order Eulipotyphla; family Soricidae; genus Crocidura; species Crocidura indochinensis. The sequence goes on from PVKC010003952.1 coordinate 17,115, forward strand.
TTTTTTTATGGTTGCAGCAGATGTCATAAAACAAATGTAGTGAAACACTCAAGCAGCAAGCACCCTAATTGTTTTCATATTGATTATAAAAATGTACCAAAAGGTAAATCCTCACAGTGAAATAAATGAAGAAAATAATTAACATTCAGAGTATTTCTTACACCACCTGCTCTTTCCATACTGCACCGAAGTGCTGATGTATAGAGCAATGAAAAGAAATTGTTTTCTTTTAAAAGGAACACTTAAATTGAAATCTAAATCAAAATGAATGTACCTTTAAACAAGTGTCTAGAAGTCCCTTCATTTGAACTAAATGAAGTAGTTCTACATATATACACCCAAATACAGTAAACATTTTTATGTTGAAGTTGCATTGACTTATATCATGTTTAAGAGTAGTCATATCAACTAATACATCCGTGCATTATATTTACTAATGAATATTTCTGTAAATCATCCTATAATTTAACTCTGACTATTTTACCTGCTCTCAATCTCTTGTTAACCACTAATTTGTTCTTATAGGTAGACTTTTTTTTTACTTTTTTTGTCTGTTTATTTTATTTTTATCACCTATACATGACTATCTAAGGTGTATCTGACTTATTTTAATTAATATAATGCCCTTAAGGTCTACACATATTATTGAAAATGATAGAAGTTCATCTTTTTTATAGGTAAGTCCACTTAGTATTTGTAATACTTTTAAAAAACCTATTCATCCATTAATAGTTATTTAGATTGTTCCTAATTCATGTCTATTATAAATGATACTATTACAAAAATGGGATGAAAATGTTTTCATTTGGCTTTCATATATTTCTTTAATGAATGACCAGAGATAAAACAGCAGGATTATATGGTTTGTCTATTATTAGCTTTTGTGAAATCTCCAATTATTTTCCATAATGCCCAAGACCATATATATTTTACCCACAGTTTAAACTTTTTCTACATTCTCATCAACATAAATTTTTATATCTATAATAATAGCTGCTCTCATATCTATGAGGTGATTTCTCATCTTAATTTTCATTTTCATTTTCCTTAATAAAAGATGATGAATATTTCTTCATGTATCTACTGCCTATCTGTCTTTGGAAAATTGCCTATTCAGATTTTCTGACCATTTTTAATAGGAATAATTGCTTAATTTGTGTTTTAAAATTTTTGGATATTTATCATATTAACCCTTAACTTCTCAAATTTAATTTGTTGTCTTTTCATTTTAGGGATGATTTATTTCACTATACAAAATATTTTATGTTTGAAGTAATCATTTGTTTACTTTACCCTTCATTTTTCTTTCTATTAGAGGGTTGACCACAAATATACTATTGAATTTAATGTGGGAGCATTTATGACTATGCATGCTTTTATGTTTTATTATTTTGGGGGGGTTCCAGGGATTAAATCCAGGGCCTTACAGGCATAAGGTAGATTATCTACCAATGAGTTATATTTCTAAATTTTTTCAGTTATTTAATCTGTTTTGAGTTAATTTTGTACATAGTTTAATGTAATGGTTTAGTTCTATGGTTTTTACATGTTAGTCCAGTTTCCAGAACACTAATAATTAAAAAAACCCACTTTATTGCATTCTATGCTTTGGTTCTTTCATCAAAATGTACAGTTCATATATTGGTGGGTTTACTTTAGACCATCATAATTCACATTGTTGATTTTTACTCATTTTTTATTTCATTATCATGTTATTTTAATTCCTGTCACTTTGTAGTATAGTTTGAGGTTAAGAGATACAGTATCTCCATTTTTATTTCATTTTGGCATGTTTTTTGCTTATTGGATAATACCCTGCTGTTGCCAGAGCTTACTCCTCTGTGCTCTTAGAGATTATTCCTGGCAAAATTCAGGGGACTACCCATTTGATGTACCAGCAATTGTACCTGGTTGGGCCACCTGCAAGGAAAATACCTTCCCTACCTACTATTCCTAATATATTTAATGGCAGTATACCAAAATAGATTGATTCATGTTGCAGCAAAATAAAAAGTAGATCTTTTCTTTAATCTGAATAGTAATTTATTTGTTCAGGTAGTTAATTTCTTAATCCATCTCACCAGATATTAGGCACTTGGGTTATTTTTAGATCTTGGCTATTGTAAATAATACTGAAATCAATATAAGTGTCCATGTGTCTTTTCAAATTAGTGTTTTTGTGTTCTTGGCATATATAATTTGGAACAAAATTACTAGACAATATACTAATTTTATTGATTTTTTGAGAGATCTTCAACTTTCCTATAGAGGATAAATAAACATTTCTATGTTAATGTATATGGCATAATCTTTCTTCAAATCTCCACTAGCAGTTTTTATAACTTTTTAATGTTGAATAATATTTTCAAAATTTTTAATTTTAGCACTGAAATAATATTTTTTATTTATTTTGTTTTACAATACTATTGATAATGATTTAGGGGCATAATTTCAACACCAGCTCATCTCTAGTTTACCCATCTCTTTCCCAAACCTCCTTAATCTTATTCAATCCTAGCACAACTATTTATCACTGTATTTACTATATTATTCATAATAAAAAAAACAACCCAAATACCCAACTACACATGAATGGATAGGAAGTTGTAACACACACACACAAACACACACACACACAATGGAGTACTATACAGCTCTAAGAATGAAGAATCTCATGCAATTTGCCACAACAAAACTAGAGGATATTATGCTGAATGAAAGATATTCAGGAGGACAGATACAGAAAGATATCTCTCATATGTGGTAGGTCTCAAATAATATTTTGAATATACACTAGTGTTCTCACTGGTATAAAGTAATAGTATGTTGTTTTGATTTGCATTTTCTTGATAATGAGTGATGGCAAGTTTTTTTTTTATATATATATATACACCTTTGGCAATGTGTATGTATTTTTCAAAGAAGTATCTTTCCAGTTTCTCATATATTTAGATAGGGTTATATTAGTGTTTTGTGAATTCTTTATGTATTTTGAATATTAGTTCTACTTTACAGGATACTTTATGGGATAAAGTATTTGCTACCATTTTGTAGGGTACTTTTTGTTTAGTGATAGTTTCTTTTACAATACAAAAGTTATTTAATACAAATCCATTTGTTTATCTTTTCAATGATATTTAAATACTTAAGTATTTCTATTAAATTACGAACCAACAGTGTTAAATATCTCAAAGGCAGCTTGAATGATTCAGAAAGTAAGACCTTAAATATAATAAGGCTTATTACCCTTTTTAATAAATTTCTTTTATGTTTCTCAAAAGTTGTTTCTTATAACTAAGTAATTGTGGAATAAAAATTCCAAATGAATAAAAGGCATAAGATTATTTAATTGGAAAGATTAAAAAATTCTTTATCATCTGAAATGATGATACATTTTACAATCTCAGAAATGTAACTACAACCACAATATATATAATAACTGTTGGCATAAAATTGTAGCAAGTAAATTTCAGAGATTTAACTAGAAGTTTCTGCTCAACTCTAACACAGCTTTGAAATTTTATCACTGCCAACTAAACCTGTCAAATAACTAATGTTAATAAATTTTGCAAGAGGGGAAAAAGGGTAAATATGACATTTTACCTTCTGTATACTGTCAGAAAAATGATCTAAGATATTACAGTGGAGATAAAAGATCCATAGGTGTTCTTTAAGTATGCTGCTAAGTATTGTCTAGTATATTCTGGAAAATTATCTGATCCTGTAAGGATGTTAGTCCTTTAACTATCAACTATGCTATTTTATAAATCTGTAGGGATAAAATTTTATTAGTAGTAAAGAAAATGAGATATGTTATAGATACAAAAATGAATTCTAAGAGATAGAGAAGTAATATGTTTCTTACTCCATATAATATGAATCATACTCAAATTTCAGTATTCATGTATGAAGAATGTATTCAGTGTATGAAAAAACAAATTCAGTGTTCATAATTATATGTATAAATCTCTTTTGAACTATTTTTGTCTTAACCCACTCTTATTAATTAATACTTTAAACAAAAATTCTATGAATTAATTTTATATTTGTATGAAAGATAGAATTTTATCTTTCTAAAAGTTACATTTTGACAATTGTTTATATCTAGGGGAAAGAATTGGGGAAAATAATGAACACAAACAACATACTAGACACAGAGAGGACCACTTATAATAACAGCCTGGGGGTAAAAGAGGTGGATATGGGTTGCATGCTGGTAACAGGGGTGGAAGGAGGACAACATTGGTGGTGGGAATGTCCCTGATTCAATATCACTATGTACCTAAAATAGTACTGTGAAAGATATATAATCTACTTTGATTAAAATAAAAAAAATGCAAAGAAAAAAACTAACAGTTATCCTCAGTCTCTAGTGAAGATTGGCTTCTGGAATAAAGGCAATGTACACAAATAATAAGCTGCTAAGCAAGTAAACTAGTCTCATAAGTTGTAAGAAAAATTAAAGTACTAGATGCACAGAGAGTAAGAGAATTCTAATGTTACAAAGAGGAATAAAATCAGTGTCTGGGGACAGAAATTAACAAAAAGAAGTGTCTATTTTTTTGTCTATAATTTTGATAGTGTTTGCCTCCAGGTAAATACCAAACTCTTAGGCATGTTATAAAGTTACACTGTAAAGGAAAATGAAAGTTAGAGAAGACAAGAAATACTAAAAAATTCTTGGGATACAGTTGGTGTGGAGTTCTAGTAGAGAAAGTTTCAAAAATGTCTTCAAATTGGGATGCACTATAGGGTCTTGAGTTTTGAACAAGGAGAAATACCATTTTATAAAGAACACATTTAGGTTTCTCTTAGGTTCTGAACAAGGAGGGATGTCATTTTGTAAGAACCACATGTTGTAAGCTCCATGTTAAACTTTCTAAAGCTTATTTTCATTAACACTGCCCCAAACTACCTGGTCATATCAACCAATCATTTTAAAGGTCATCAGAAGCTAGAACCTCCCTATATTCTGTCCCTACATAATCAGATTTGTCTCCTTGGGCATGGCCATCTTCTCTGAGAGATGGCCCTGAACAGTCACTATGGGGCTTGTGGCTGATGGAATAAAGTTTTGTTTAACTTTACTCCAATTATGGGGTATTGTCCTTTGACTCTGAACCCTAGCATGAACCATTAAATTCAAGCTTTGATTTCAGTATTTACTTTAGTCTTATGTTTATTTGAGTTTATGGACTTCTATAGAGAGAAAAGATTAGGTACTCAAGTGGAGGTTTTGGAGTTGCACACACAGAGAGAGAAGTCAAAAATTATGGCCAGAGAGAGAAGTCAATTGAGTTAAAAGACAAACAAACAAACAAGGAACCTGAAGTGAGAAGAAATAGTTCTCAAATTCTCAGTTCAGAAGTAATAACATGTTCTCTCTAACAAGTAAAATGGATATTCACAGAATTTTCCCTTTAAATCTTACAAAAATGATCACCGGAGGCTAGATGACAACCACAGTTGAGAGGCGTGTTATGTGTTTTTTTGCAGAGTTACAGAGTATTTATTCATGTTGAAGTACACTTTAAATTTACATGCATGAGGGACAGGAGTCGTTGCACAAGCAGTAGGGCACGTGCTAACCTAGGACAGACCACGGTTCTATCTCCCGAAGTCCCATGTGGTTCCCCAAGCCAGGAGCGATTTCTGAGTGGATAGCCAGGAATAACCCCTGAATGTCACTGGATATGCCCCCCCCCCCAAAAAAAAACCCCAAAAAACCCAAAACCAAAAAAAACAAACTTTACATGTATGAGATCCAAAATTATAACAATGACTATTGATATTGTAGTTCAATTGAATGCACTTGTGAGTATGTGCCATTGCATCGTGTGAGAGAGGAGAGAGAGAGAAAGAGACAGATAGATAGATAGATAGATAGATAGATAGATAGATAGATAGATAGATAGAAAGAGAGACAGACAAACAGAGAGATGTGGGATCCTTCCCAGAGTCTCATATATGCAAAGCTCATCTCTGTTGTTGAGCTTGAATCTTTTAAAAATTGGTCTTTTTTTAAATAGAGAAACAGGATTTTGGGGCCAGGGCAGTGGTGCAAGTGGTAGGGTATCTGCCTTGCACAAGTTATTCTAGGATGGACCACAGTTCAATCCCCGGCGCCCGATATGGTCCCCCAAGCCAGGGGCTATTTCTGAGCGCATAGCCAAGAGTAACCAAATGTGGCCCAAAAAACAACAAAGAAAACCCACCACCAACAAAAATCCCAGGAAATTAAAGTAATAAAAATATATCTGAAAGAAATCTTTGTACATTTATATCATTTTGTTTCTATATCTATACTCATAAATAACCCCATATTGTATAATTTTGAATGGTTGACTCTTTATGTATATGTTGTATACATGTGATTATGCAGAACATTTTATAACATTAAGTTTTAAGTTAAGTTGTGAGTTCAATATATTCATTAATAAATATAAGGAGAGTTGGAGAGTGAGTATTGGAGAGTTGGCAGAATACTTGCCTAGTACATGGCCAACCCAGGTTCAATCCCTGACTCTCAATATGTCCAAATCTAGGTAGAAGTGATCCCTGAGCACAGAGTGAGGAAAAAGCCCTTCCTGAGCACCAATATATGTTCCCTGCTCCCCTGTGAAACGCCTTTACGTTTTGACCTAAAGCCAAAGAATTTCATTAAACCCTTAAAAATGTTTCATGAGAAATAGACACACATTAGAAATTTAATTTATAACCTAAAAAATTTCTTTAGCTGACAAAATTCCACCCACAAAGTGATTAGGAGAAAAGGGCATAAAAGTAAGAAAATAAAAAAGCAAAAAAAAAAATTTAGGATCGTTTATAGTTTATGCTAAAATATGAGCTCCCTTGTGGAGATAGACTAAAATATGGCCTTATTTGCTATCAAAGGAAATGTTGCTATTTTACTGGATTTCATATTCATTGCAGATCCTGTTGTGACAGCATACAACTGGACTCATTTAGGGAAAGGCAAAAGGCAATGTGACTAGATGAGAAAAGCTGCCATATGTGGACCTCACTTTAGGCCTGTTAAATTTTTTGTATTTTAGGTTTCCCAGGGACATGCCCATTGTGCTATTGTATAATTTTATCAGCATGAACTTCTGCTGAATATTTTCCCTTTTCAAAATGCCTATTTTTGTAGCGCTAACTTCAAAACTTAATGTTGAACATCTGGACTCATACACCCGGGAACCATAGAAAATGTATCATGGAGATTATCTACATTTTTTGTCCTTATAGAATGTTACAAAATGAAAGGAAAAAGGTTCTATATTATTTTCTAGGACTGAAAAAATTTTTTAGAAAGAAACCACTTTTTTTTCTTAGATTTTTACAATAAAAGTGAGTTCATGTTTCTAAAACTCTAAAGAAAATTCTTACATATGTAACAGAACATTTTTTTGTTTACATATAAGAGTACTTCTTTGTATTTTCCCATTAAAATACTTCTTTGTTTTTTCCCATACAAAAATATCCTGGAACTATCTTATCAAATGTTTTCAAACAAAACGTCTAAATAACTTATGAATTCAAAGGAAACAAAACATTTTAACTAATTTAATTGACTCATTTAAAAAATGGATTTTGCAGTTAAACCTGCATTTGTGACTGAGGTCTGGACAATTAAAAAAAGGACTTATAAATGAAGTCACCTTCCTTACCTTCTGTTAATTGTTCTAGCTAATAAATTACAATGTAAATATCAAACTATCTGGTAAAATTCTGCAGAAAATTTGTTGTTTAAGGATGACAGCAACTACGTAAAATAAATCAATAAGGCTAATAAGAATACTTGAAAATTCCACAAATGTAATATCATACCTTGGCCATCAATTTATCTGATTATGATAAATAATGAGACCACCAATTGCTTTCCATGTGTCAAGTATTGCTATAATTGCTATATGTATTTTTTTTTTTTTTTTGGTTTTTGGGTCACACCCGGCAGTGCTCAGGGGTTACTCCTGGCTCCATACTCAGTAATTGCTCCTGGCAGGCACGGGGGACCATATGGGGCACCGGGATTCGAACTGATGACCTTTTGCATGAAAGGCAAACGCCTTACCTCCATGCTATCTCCCGGGCCCCGCTATATGTATTAATGAGTTAAAATATTACTACCAGCAAGTATGACAGATATTTTGGTTCTATGCCTTTTCCAGAGGAGGAAATCAAGGTGAGATATTAACCTTGTCGTAGTCCTTAGGACTTTTTAGTTTCCTGCAAGAATCCTGTAGAGAAGGCTTTCCTCAGTCTTTTACAATTGCAACCCCTTTTTGGGAAAGTATTATGTAGCCCTAGGTATATAGGTAAAAAAATTAACATTTACTGATAATCATAAGTTTAGTTTAAAATGACATTTTAAAATGATTCATAACCTCCACGTACTTTCTATAGGGTCAAGACCCAAATTTTAAAAACCTACATCTCTGAGCACCTAGAATCTACATTTCCCTTTTTCCCCTTGAGCACTTTTATCTTTTCTTTTTTTTTTTAGATGTAGCAGAACAGATTTTTACATTTTAATTCTTACTTTGAAAAGAGTATTAGATGAGTAAAAAAAAACTCCATGCATTTAAAGCCACTTCAGATTCAAACAGAAATATTCAAGCAGAGCAAAGTTAAATATCTATGACAGAGAAGAAAAAGGCAAAACTCAGTTAATTCATGCCCACAGGCCTTATTACTCTCCTACAGTGTTAAGTCAAATTTTAACAAAGAAATTCAACTTCAAAGTTGCTTCATGTCCTTCTCATATGCAGAAGTGGATTGTCTTCTTACAATTAGAAGTGAGTATTTAACTATTCAATAACCAGAATAGTTAGTGTGAAAGCCCCTGGGAAAAGGGCATTTTCTTTCAGTGTCCTAGATAAATTATACTGGGGATCTTTTGCTGTGTAGCTCAAGTTAGAAAAGAAGATATCTGGCTGTTGCAGTTTCTTATTTGCTGTCTTGATGTGCAATACACAAAGTAAATAATTTCTGCTACGAAGACATTAAACAGGCAAACCGGGCATTGTGTTTTTCATATTTTAGAAGGGCAATTGGAGAGAAATGCTGTGTATCTGAATCTGAAGTAAGGGCTACATCACTTCTCTATTATCATTGTCAGACATAAAATACTCCAAGTACACAATTTATCTGGCTTGCTGGGAACATGCAGTCATAAATCTGAAATAGTATTTGCAATAAACAAGGGCTATTTGAAACATAGATGGTGAAGAATATTGTGCAATAAATGCTGTAGAAATTTTAAAAAGATGTAAAAATCACTAAAATGGTTTAGCAATTAAATGGTGTCAATGCTCTTGCCAAGAAGAGTTCATAATTTGGAAGTTGTAGTTATTATTGACCTGATTTTTACAATTGAGATCATGTCTTCCTTTTAATTTGAAAACAAAATTGATCACTGTGTTCTATAAACAAGACATGTCAGGCTATTACTCTGAAACTGCTTTGCAAAAACATATTTATTTCAGAGCAGCAGGAGTTGTGCTACAACAAACAAATAATTTTATTTCTTAGTTCATATTTGAGCTAATAGTTTTGCCCATATTTGAAAATTATTTATGTATAATGATTTAAAAAAACATTTTTAAGGAGATATCTATCATTAATTTGATGTATTAGCTCTAGTCCCAAATGTGGCTTTAAAATTAACCAAATATTTCTTCCCTTTTTATTTTCAGAAATCATCAAAATGTATCTTTATTCTTAAGAATGTCCAATATTATGCTTCCACATTAGTAGAAAACACTTAAGATTTAGAGCTTAAGCATACTTTACATAAATTGCTTCTTTCATCACTAACATATAGGGTGCCAGAATGAAATCAATACAAAAAAGTTAAACTACTTGCTTTAATATCATCTCAGATGTTTTAAATGACTTTTATACTTCTACTTTATAATAGTATGTTTTTGTTTTTGTTTTGAGCCACACCTAGCTCTGTTCAGATCTTATGACTGACTCTCTTCTCAGGGATCCTCAAGAGGCTCAGAAGACCTTAGGAGTGCCAGCAATCAAACCCAGTCAAGTGCAAGTCGAGAAGCCTACTAGCTCCCTTATAATGTCAATTTCTTTTTTTCTTTTTGTTTTGTTTTGTTTTGTTTTGTTTTGTGTTTGGATCACACCTGGTGGCACTCAGAGGTTACACTTAGCTCTATGCTCAGAAATTGCTCCTGGCTGGCTCTGGAAACCATTTGGGATGCCAGAATTCTATCCACCGTCCTTCAGCATGTAAGGCAAAAGTCCTACCTACATGCTATCTCTCTGGACCCATAATGTCAATTTATTATAGGCTTTTCTCAATGCAGTAAGTAAAAGTAATTGACTTCTATTTAAATTAATACAAAAATACCTCCATCCTCTTTGGAGAAATAAAACAAGTATAAACTTTTTACAAATTTGGATCTTATTTTACCTTAGGTTTTAAAATTCTGTGGTTGAATTCTAGACAAGAATCTCCAGAGACTCTATTTTTGATGGTTTACTTTAGGAGTCTTACCTTTTTCAACATCCTTTTCTTCATGGTCATCTGTTAGTTGACTCACTTCTGGTTGTTCCACAGTTGTGTCATTGTCTTTGTCTGAAGAAAACTCTTTAAAAAATGATGTAGAAGAATACTTAGAAATGTTTGCTTGAAATATATCTAGTGGCTACAGAATAGAATGTTAAAGTTCTTTATACCATTCTCAAATTTCAGAAGACAAAGTAAGGTAGTATTGCTAGTGTTTTGTAAGTACTGCCTAAATTATTTAAAACTGACACATATACCACTCATACAAGAATACACAGCAGAGTTGGTTAAGTTTCAGTTCATTCTATGAGAATATAATATAGTTTCAGTACCTTCTGTTTCCATATTTGAGCTCTGGGACTCTGCCTCCATTTTCACTTCACTCTTCATTAAATCATTCTCTTGTCCTATTCAGAAGAGTGATTAAAAATAAAGGAAATATTATATAAATATTATTTAAAGACAACTACTGTATCCTAAACTCAAAGATTTTCAAAATCTTTCTTCATTTATGGACAGATAGATAATAAGTTTTAATCATGTAAATAGTAATAGTACTATTTTGCCAATAATCTAATTTATGTCAAATATTTTACATGAAACATTCACATAATACTGAAATTTGTTAATTTTTAATATTCTTTTTATGATAAAGATATTTTTGTAGCAATGATTCTGATAAGTTAAGCTTCTATTTATTGTTTTCCTTTCATCAACAACAAAAATGTTTTTGTTTTTATTTTAATAATTTTTATTTTGATAATATTCTCACATAATGATTGAATTGCCTAAAAGATTGTTCTCTTAAGATGTCTTTCTAACTATAGAAAAAGTTAGGAGGGAATTTAACCAACTCCTGAATACTCCAAGACCATTACTTCAAGACTCTAACAATGATTTTTTTTAACCTATATCTCTCTTGGCCTCACTTTCTCTCTCACATGTATATAATTGAGAACATTTAAGTGTTCATGAGAGGAAATAGAAATCTTCTCACTTTTTCCTAGTTAAGAATATTTTAAACTGGGGCCTGGGAGATAGCATGGAGGTAAGGCGTTTGCCTTTCATGCAAAAGGTCATCGGTTTGAATCCAGGTGCCCCATATGGTCCCCCGTGCCTGCCAGGACCAATTTCTGAGCATGGAGCCAGGAGTAACCCCTGAGCACTGCCGGGTGTGACCCCCCAAAAAATATTTTAAACTGAGTATATTTTATTATTAAATTATAAACCCAAAAAGTCTAACGCTAGAGATGTTAAATTAATAGCACAGCGTAAAACAGAGGAGCTGGAAATTGTTGATTGATTCTACATTTTATTCTGAGGATTCCATTTTTTTGTTATAATTAAACTATCTGAAGTGGCTTCCATGAGATAGGTATACGACCCCTATGGATATCACATTATAAATGTTCTCCTTTTAGAAAATGGTATAAAAACAAATAAAAATATATTTAAGCAGAAACATCAAGATAGCATGTTCTCATGATCCCGAGTGTACTATTTTAGTGGAGATCTTTGAAAGAAAACAGGGAGAGAAGAGATAGAGCAAACATTTGTTGACAAGCAATGTGTTTTTGGGTTATTTATTGGTTTATCAAAGATTATAATGATTATATATATTTATAAATATATAATATTTATATTATAAATAAACATAATATATATTATATTTATATATAAATATATATGTAAATATATATAAATATATTTATATTTATATATAAAGATTATAATGAGTATATCCCTTATTTTTATCTTTCTCTTTAACACAATTATTCTTTTTGTTTGTTTGTTTTGTTTGTTGTTTTTTGGGTTATACATGGTGATGCTCAGGGGTTACTCTTGGATCTGTACTTAGAAATCACTCTCGTGGCTTGGGGGACCATGTAGGACATACGGGGATGGAACCTAGGTCCTTTCTAGGTCAGTTGCATACAAGGGAAACGCCCTATCACTGCGCCTCTGCTTCGGCCACAACGCAAATATTCTTTTTAATGGCATTTTTATTTTTACCAATCTTTACTTCAATCAAAGTACTATAATTTTACAATACATGTAACGTGTTTTTATGTAACATAATTTCAAGGTAGCACACTACTAGAAAACCTAAATCTCTTCCCCAAGTTCACTGAGGCTCCTTCCTTTAAAACTTTCCACCCTAAAACCCTCAGAATCATTTTTGTGGATCAACTTTATAATTATGTTGATCATTTGTTCCTTTGTTGCTACCCTGTTGTCTTAAAGTTCCACATAAGATAGAGATCTTTCATTCTATTTACCCCTTTCCTTCTGATTGACTTCACTTAGCATGATTTCCTCTAGTTTCATTACATGCCTTTTTTAGAGCTAGATAGTATTTTATTGTGTATCTACAACACTGCATCTTAATCCACATAACTATAGTTGGATATTTGAATAGTTTCCTTTTCTTAGTTATTGAAATACAGTTATTCTTAAAACACTGACTATATTATTTTCCTGGGTTTATTCTATATAGATAGCAAATATGAAAAAGAATTATTTTTACTCATCAATTCTTCTAGAACTTATTTTTATTTTTATTATTATTTAAAAAATTTTTTTTGGTTTGGGGTGACTCCCAATAGTGCCCAGCTTTTATTCCTGGCTCTGTGCTGAGGCATCATTCCTGGCAGTTAGAGCTTAATTTTTCTAAAAATGATATGGTAAAATAATCACAATTAACGTTGAGATATCTGATTATTAATTAAAAACTATTGGTCAAGGATGGAAGAAGCCCTGAGAAACAGGGATGAATGCCTCCATCCCCAACAGATATATTTAATCTGAATAGCATTTGTCCCTTCTCCATGAGGGAACACAAGTTTGTCCTGCCTAGAGACACAAAAGTAGAGGAGTGCAGCCTCTCAGCTTCACACCAATTATCCTCTAATCAAAGTACACCAACACAACATGTAAGGAAACACCACATGCTAAAGACACTATGGGAAAGCATTGCAGAACATACCATGTGTAGAGAATGAAGATGATGAATTTGAAGACCCAACAAGTACCACCACCTACTGAGACTCTCTGAGAAAGACTTTAGAAAAGAAATTTGGAGAATGTTTATGAAATAAACCAAATTGGTTACAAATAAGAATCAAGAAAACATGAAACTAGAAATAGAAAACTTCAAATAAAATATTAGGGCTACAAAACTTGGTAGCTGAAATAAAAACTTCACTGGAAAATCTCACCAACAGAGTTACAACTATCAAAGACAGAATATGTGACCTGAAAGATGAGATGCATAACAACTCCATACAAAAGAGGCTGAAAAAGAGCCTTACAATAAATGATCTGATAATGGAAAAAAATCCTCAAAGATTCTGAATTGATAAAAATAAAGTTCTGCGATAAACTTAATAGAAATAAAGTAAGAATTACTGAATTTCCAGTGGCCCAGAAAGGAAATATCTATGAAAAAATCATCAAGTACATCATTGCAGAAAAACTTTCAGAGCTAAAGAGTGCATGCAACCAAATACTATATGGTCAAAGAATACCAACTAAAAGAGATCCAAAGAAAAATACCCTAAGGCATATTCTAATCATGATGACAAATTCACAGATAGAAACTGAGTATCAAAGGCAGCAAGATCAAAAAAGGGAAACAATGTACAAAGTAGAATTCTTAAGGTTTACAGAAGTTTTGTCAAAAACAACTCTCAAGTCTTAAAGACAGTAATGGGAGATAGTGACAAAATTCAATGAATTGAATGCTATGTCAAGAATACATTACCAGCCAAACTTACTTTCAGGTTTGAATGTAAGGAAAGATACACAACTTCAGAGACAGACAAAAGCTGAGGAACTTTACAGACTCAAAACCAACCTGAAAAGAACTGAAAGCAGACCCAACAAACACACCAAACTCTTACAAAAAGATGACCATACATCCCATGACAATCATCTCACTCAATGTCACTGGATTAAGGACACCATTTAAGAAATGCAGAATGGCAAAGTGTATTAAAAATGTTGAATCCAACATTCTTCTGCCTCCAAGAAACACATTTGAATAGTCAAAACAAATATAGACTCTAAATCAGGGGTCTCAAACTCAATTTACCTGTGGGCCGAGGCAAAGTCAGGGTGATCCTGAGTGCAAAGTCAGTAGCAAGCCTTGAACATAGGGGTGTGTGATCCAAACAACTAAAACAAAACAAAACAAAAAAAGATTCCTCTAGCAAAGGGCCACAAATGTTGTATGGAGGGCCATTTGTGGCCCGTGGGTCATGAGTTTGAGACCCCTGCTAAGTTAAATGTTGGAGAACAACCATTCAAGAAAACAATTCATGAGTTGATTTGAATTGTTTTGAGTAGTGGCCATACTTATATCAGATGACACAGATTTTAGATTTAAAATATGATAAGGAACAGAAATGTACACTTCTTGATAATAATAGAATATGAGCACCTGAAAGAAACCATGCTCATAAACATATATCCACCAAATGAGAACCAGAAAAATATTTATAACAATTAATGACAGATCTGAAGAAAGACATCAACAGCAACACAATCAAAGTAGGAAAATTCAACCTTCCCTATCACACCTTGATAGGTCAACCAAGCTAAAACCCAGCAACAATATCCTAGCTCTGAAGGAAGATATGAAAAAGAATGGATTAGTAGATGAATGTAGGGCTCTCCATTTCCAAAAAACTGGATACATTTTCTTCTCCAATATCCATGGGTCATTCTCCAAGATAGACTACATGCTAATCCATAAAACATACCTCAATAAAATAAAGAGACTAGAAATGCTAAAAACTACTATCTCAGATCATCAGCACTGAAATTAGAGATAAATCACAAACAAATACAGAGAAAAACTAACAATTGAATATTAAACAACCTACTACTGAATAACCAGTAGGACAGAGATGAAATCAAAAAGGAAAACAAAAGATTAAAGAAAAGAGAGAATGAAGACAAATTATCTGAACCCATGATTCACTGCAAAAGTGGTATTAAGAGGAAAATTTATAGCTTTACAAGCATTCATCGTGCTTGTGAAATAATCTAATGGTACAGCTTAAAATTTTGAAAAAAGAACAACAAATTAAACTAAAATAGGCACACAGAAGGAAATAATATAGCTCAGAGCAAAAATTAATGAACTGAAAATACAAAAAAGCAATCAATGAAAGCAAGACTTGGTTCTGTGAAAAACAAATAAATTGGAAAACTATTAGCCAAACTCACAAAGAAAGGGAGAGAGAGATTTAATAAACTAAATTAGAAATGAAAAGGTGGATATTACTACAGATACTACAGAAATTAACAGGCAATCAGAGACTACTTTGAGATATACTATGCCACCAAACAAGGGAACCTGGAGGAGATAGATAAATTCTTGAACTCTATAACTTCTCATGACTAAACTAAGATGATCTTGCATATCTTAACAGATCTAACATAACTGAGAAAATCAAAATGGCCATTAAAATTCTTCTCAAATCAAAAACCCAGGCCCAGGTACATTCACTAGTGAATTCTTTCAAACCTTTCAAGAGGACCTACTGCCAATATTTTTCAGGCTTTCCAGGAAACTGAAGAAAAGAAATGTTCCCAAATAGTTTTTTCAAAGCTGATTTCACCTTGATACCAAAAGGAGACAGAGATGCCATAAAAAGAGAACTACAGACCAATATTCTCGATTAACACAGGTGTAAAGGTCCTCAACAAAATCCTAGAAAACAGAACCCAATGTCTCATCAAGAAAGTCTTAACCATAACCAAATAAGATTCTTCAATATAGTCGAGGCCATTTACCTCAAGCCCATAGCAAATGTTATACTCAATGAGGCAAAATTGAAAGCCTTTTCTCCAAAATCTGGCACAAGACAAGTCTTTTCCCTCTCATTACTGCTATTCAACATAGGAGGCACTTGCCATAGCAATTAGCTAAGTAAAACACATCAAGGTCATTTAGATAGGAAAATATTCACCCCACACTCATATAAATAGGTGCTAATATCCAAGATATACTAAATACTATTAGAATTTAACAACAGGAATTATCTAAACCCATCAATTAATGAGAAGAGATGAGCAGACATTTTCTCAAAAAACAAAACAAAACAAAAATAAAACAAATAAAAAAACAAAGATGGCCAAAAGGCACATGAAAAAGTGTTCCACATAACTAATCATCAGGGAGATGCAAATCAAAACAACAATGAAGTGTTATCTCATTCCACAGAGTCTTGCACACATCACAAAGAACAAAAACAACTAGTTGCTGGCATGCATGAAGGGAGAAAAGAACTCATTCACTGCTGGTGGGAATGATGTCTAGTCCAGCCTTTCTATAAACTATATGGATATCCTTAAAAAATTGGAAATTGAGTTCCCATATAATCCAGCAATACCACTCCTAGAGATATACCCTAGGACCACATAAACAGAATACAAATATGTCCTCTTCACCCTTATGTTCATTGCAGTGCTATATACAATAGTTGAAATCTGGAAACAAGCCAGATGCCCAACAACAGATGATTGACTAAAAAAACTGGAATACATTTACACAATAGAATACTATGTAGCTATTACGAAAAATGAAGTCATAAAATCTGCCAATACAGGGATTGAAATGGAGACTATTATAGTGAGTGAAATGAGCCAGAAGGAGAGGGATAGACATAGAGTAGTCTCACTCATCTATGAGCTATAAGAAAAAATAATAGAAGTATGATAATATTATCCAGAGACAATAGAACTGAATGCCTCAAGGACCAGCTCATGTCATGGAGCTTGCCATAAAGAGGGGTGAGTGCTGCTAGAGCACTAATCACAATGACAACTACCATAACAATGTTAGTGAGGAAGAGAGGCAGGATGAGAGATAAATGTGGTGAGAAGATTGCACTGGTGAAGGTTGGTGTACATTCTATGACTGAAACCTTAGTATAAAAATTTTTGTAAATACCTTGATTAAAGAAAATATTAAAAAGAATAAAGAATACTTCAGAAAACTTTTAAGGTAAAATCAGCAATTTATTAACTATTTACAAAATAAAATATAATAATAATAATAAAAATCTATCACACACTTTTCAATAACTTCCATGGCTTCTAAAATTTAAAGACAAGTTAAATATCCATGATTCTACAAAATGTTTATTTATTCTCATCTGTCAGTTCCCATACATTTTCTTTATTTAGATGTATATATCTACTAGAGTTGTAATTTTCTTCTCCTATAATCTGTCTTTTAGATTGTTAGTACAAATAGCTTTTTAAAAAACTTGGATTTGATTAAGTACCTTTCCCTGCTAATGAATTTCAATCATTCTCATTTTTCTTTACTACTACTCAAAGTTAGGTTGATGCACAAACAATATTGAAATTACTTGAATGTTCTAAAATGTAGATAATAATTTTAAATAAGGCCGAACATCTATTTATGATAATTACCAAAATGGGGATAGAAATAATATATCTCAACATAGTAAGAGCAGTTTGTGGAGAAATCTACTGCTTATACCATACTTAATGGTGAAAACTGAAAACTTTTCTCTAAGATGAAGCTCACTCAAGGATGTCAAAACACACACCATCATTATTAGTGATATAAATGCTAGTCTAAAAACTATATAATAAAATACATCACCTGATGATCCATTTTGAAAATCCTAAAGCACACCAGTAAAATTCTATGTAAAACACCAAAGGAAAACAATAGAATGGCAAGCTAGATTCAATACACAAAAATATTTCAATATCCCTATGTCATCAATGAACTAGAAGAAATATTTGAATCTTATTTACAATTGTAGCAAAGAATTGGGCATGAAGAATGTTAAATGCCAGACCATAGAAAACTAAAAGTCATGGATTAGGATTATATCAGATGCAGAAATTGAAAAGTTATTTCATAATCACAGATCAGAAGAAAGTGATATTGTTGGATTGATCACCCCAAAGCTTATTTAGGTAAAATGCAATCTTTATAAAAATTTTCCAATGAGATTTATCAAAGAAGTTTACAAATCATTACTGAAATTGTATATAATTACAAAAGACGTGAATATCAGAAGCTAAAAAGAATGTAGGCATTATGTACCCAACATCTAACAATAATACTCATTTATCATAATCAAAACAGATGATATAGAAATAAAATAGACACACAGTGGTCATAGAAATAGTATAGCAGTTTAAGCTTGCACCAGGATGACTGAATTTTATCTTTGGCTCTCCATAAACCCTGCCAGGAGTAATTATACCTGAGTGCAGAGTCAGGAAGAATTCTTGAGCATTATTGGGATTGCCCCCCCCCAAAAAAAACAAAAATAATTAGAGACACTGGTCAATGAATAAATTAGATAATCAAGAATTAAATCCTCACACAGGTGGAAGTTTATTACAAAGGAGTTAGAAACAACCTGGGGAAAGGAGAGTTTCTTAAAGAAATGTAATTGAATAGACTGGCTAGCTAAATGCAAAATAATAAAAACAAATCATTACATTATAGTAAGAACAAAATTAATGCCAAATGGATTAAAGACCTGGATAATAAGGCCAAGCATAAACCATACTGAAGAAAAAAAGCAAAACACTCCATGATACTAACTTTAGGAATGTCTTCTGCGATTTGACTCCAATGGTAAGAAAAACAAAAGTAAAAAATATATAAATGTCATTATATCAAAAAAATACTTTACACAGGACCAGGCGGTGGCGCTGGAGGCAAGGTGCCTGCCTTGTCTGCGCTAGCCTAGGAAGGGACCGCGGTTCAATCCCCCGGTTTCCCATATGGTCCCCCAAGTCAGGAGCGACTTCTGAGCACATAGCCAGGAGTAACCCCTGAGCGTCACTGGGTGTGGCCCAAAAAGTCAAAAAAAATTACTTTACACAGCAAAGAGAATGTTATTAAAATGAAAACACATCCCACTGCTTGGGCATGTATTCACACCACAGACAAAAGGTTAATATCTAATATACAAATTTTATAAAAACGTTACAAAATTTATCAACTACAAAAAGAAAATTATCAGCATCAAATAATTTGGAGAAGAGATGAACAGGCATTTCAGCCAAGAAGACATTTGAATGGTCAACAGTATATAAAATAATGCTCATTTTCATGTTTCAGCAGGAAAATGCAAATTAAAATGACAAATAGACAGTTGTTAGAATGGCCTACATTAAAAAGGCTAAACCAAACAAGTACTCCCAGTTTGTGAGAGTATAAGTTGGTCCACTCTATTTTGGAAATTTCTAAAATTATTAAAACATGTTTACCAAATAATCTAGAAATTTCAGTTCTAGGTAACTATGCAAACAATGCAGAAATTCTAATTAAAATTTATACACATCTCTGTTCATTGTTACAATATGGAAGCAAGACAAATGCCCAATAACAGACAAGTGCATAAAGATATGATATATATATTCACGGAACTTGTCTATAAGCAGATGAAATATTGCTTTTTGTGACAACATATACATTACTTAGGCTAAGAAATATTTGAGAAGAAATAAGACTAAAACTGATTAATAACACTCGTATGTGAAACCTAAAGAAG